>BMAF01002770.1:0-213408 GCA_014132575.2 Gasterosteus nipponicus
GACTATTTAGGCGTTTTCAGGCCGAGATAAAGCTGAAAACGCACAGAACACAAGAATGCATTGGTTAACAGTGTTTTCCTCAAACTAGCACCTCAGGAAAGTACATTTATCCTTTTCATGATGGTATCATGGTTTGTGAATAGTTTTCCAACCTTTTTTGTTCAAACTAAGTTTTGGTGCATTTGTGACTATTAAGGCGTTTTCAGGCCGAGAGAAAGCTGAAAACGCACAGAACACAAGAATGCATTGGGTTCAAACTAAGTTTTGGTGACATTGTGACTATTTAGGCGTTTTCAGGCCGAGATAAAGCTGAAAACGCACAGAACACAAGAATGCATTGGTTAACAGTGTTTTCCTCAAACTAGCACCTCAGGAAAGTACATTTATCCTTTTCATGATGGTATCATGGTTTGTGAATAGTTTTCCAACCTTTTTTGTTCAAACTAAGTTTTGGTGCATTCGTGACTACGCACAGAACACAAGAAAGGCGTTTTCAGGCCGTATCATGGAGAAAGCTGAAAACGCACAGAACACAAGAATGCATTGGTTAACAGTGTTTTCCTCAAACTAGCACCTCAGGAAAGTACATTTATCCTTTTCATGATGGTATCATGGTTTGTGAATAGTTTTCCAACCTTTTTTGTTCAAACTAAGTTTTGGTGCATTTGTGACTATTTAGGCGTTTTCAGGCCGAGATAAAGCTGAAAACGCACAGAACACAAGAATGCATTGGTTAACAGTGTTTTCCTCAAACTAGCACCTCAGGAAAGTACATTTATCCTTTTCATGATGGTATCATGGTTTGTGAATAGTTTTCCAACCTTTTTTGTTCAAACTAAGTTTTGGTGCATTCGTGACTATTAAGGCGTTTTCAGGCCGAGAGAAAGCTGAAAACGCACAGAACACAAGAATGCATTGGTTAACAGTGTTTTCCTCAAACTAGCACCTCAGGAAAGTACATTTATCCTTTTCATGATGGTATCATGGTTTGTGAATAGTTTTCCAACCTTTTTTGTTCAAACTAAGTTTTGGTGTACATTCGTGACTATTAAGGCGTTTTCAGGCCGAGAGAAAGCTGAAAACGCACAGAACACAAGAATGCATTGGTTAACAGTGTTTTCCTCAAACTAGCACCTCAGGAAAGTACATTTATCCTTTTCATGATGGTATCATGGTTTGTGAATAGTTTTCCAACCTTTTTTGTTCAAACTAAGTTTTGGTGCATTCGTGACTATTTAGGCGTTTTCAGGCCGAGAGAAAGCTGAAAACGCACAGAACACAAGAATGCATTGGTTAACAGTGTTTTCCTCAAACTAGCACCTCAGGAAAGTACATTTATCCTTTTCATGATGGTATCATGGTTTGTGAATAGTTTTCCAACCTTTTTTGTTCAAACTAAGTTTTGGTGACATTGTGACTATTAAGGCGTTTTCAGGTTTTCGAGAGAAAGCTGAAAACGCACAGAACACAAGAATGCATTGGTTAACAGTGTTTTCCTCAAACTAGCACCTCAGGAAAGTACATTTATCCTTTTCATGATGGTATCATGGTTTGTGAATAGTTTTCCAACCTTTTTTGTTCAAACTAAGTTTTGGTGCATTCGTGACTATTAAGGCGTTTTCAGGCCGAGAGAAAGCTGAAAACGCACAGAACACAAGAATGCATTGGTTAACAGTGTTTTCCTCAAACTAGCACCTCAGGAAAGTACATTTATCCTTTTCATGATGGTATCATGGTTTGTGAATAGTTTTCCAACCTTTTTTGTTCAAACTAAGTTTTGGTGCATTTGTGACTATTTAGGCGTTTTCAGGCCGAGAGAAAGCTGAAAACGCACAGAACACAAGAATGCATTGGTTAACAGTGTTTTCCTCAAACTAGCACCTCAGGAAAGTACATTTATCCTTTTCATGATGGTATCATGGTTTGTGAATAGTTTTCCAACCTTTTTTGTTCAAACTAAGTTTTGGTGCATTCGTGACTATTAAGGCGTTTTCAGGCCGAGAGAAAGCTGAAAACGCACAGAACACAAGAATGCATTGGTTAACAGTGTTTTCCTCAAACTAGCACCTCAGGAAAGTACATTTATCCTTTTCATGATGGTATCATGGTTTGTGAATAGTTTTCCAACCTTTTTTGTTCAAACTAAGTTTTGGTGCATTCGTGACTATTAAGGCGTTTTCTATCCTTTCATGATGGTATCATGGTTTGTGAATAGTTTTCCAACCTTTTTTGTTCAAACTAAGTTTTGGTGACATTGTGACTATTAAGGCGTTTTCAGGCCGAGAGAAAGCTGAAAACGCACAGAACACAAGAATGCATTGGTTAACAGTGTTTTCCTCAAACTAGCACCTCAGGAAAGTACATTTATCCTTTTCATGATGGTATCATGGTTTGTGAATAGTTTTCCAACCTTTTTGTTCAAACTAAGTTTTTTTGGTGCATTCGTGACTATTAAGGCGTTTTCAGGCCGAGAGAAAGCTGAAAACGCACAGAACACAAGAATGCATTGGTTAACAGTGTTTTCCTCAAACTAGCACCTCAGGAAAGTACATTTATCCTTTTCATGATGGTATCATGGTTTGTGAATAGTTTTCCAACCTTTTTTGTTCAAACTAAGTTTTGGTGCATTCGTGACTATTAAGGCGTTTTCAGGCCGAGAGAAAGCTGAAAACGCACAGAACACAAGAATGCATTGGTTAACAGTGTTTTCCTCAAACTAGCACCTCAGGAAAGTACATTTATCTTTTCATGATTTCATGATGGTATCATGGTTTGTGAATAGTTTTCCAACCATTTTTGTTCAAACTAAGTTTTGGTGCATGATTCATGGTTTGTGAACTCCAACCTTTTTTGTTAAGGCGTTTTGACAGGCCGAGAGAAAGCTGAAAACGCACAGAACACAAGAATGCATTGGTTAACAGTGTTTTCCTCAAACTAGCACCTCAGGAAAGTACATTTATTTTTTGATTTCATGATGGTATCATGGTTTGTGAATAGTTTTCCAACCTTTTTGTTCAAACTAAGTTTTGGTGCATTTGTGACTATTTAGGCGTTTTCAGGCGAGAGAAAGCTGAAAAGAGAACACAAAAATGCACAGAACACAAGAATGCATTGGTTAACAGTGTTTTCCTCAAACTAGCACCTCAGCACAGAAAGTACATTTATCCATTTTCATGATGGTATCATGGTTTGTGAATAGTTTTCCAACCTTTTTTGTTCAAACTAAGTTTTGGTGCATTCGTGACTATTAAGGCGTTTTCAGGCCGAGAGAAAGCTGAAAACGCACAGAACACAAGAATGCATTGGTTAACAGTGTTTTCCTCAAACTAGCACCTCAGGAAAGTACATTTATCCTTTTCATGATGGTATCATGGTTTGTGAATAGTTTTCCAACCTTTTTTGTTCAAACTAAGTTTTGGTGCATTCGTGACTATTAAGGCGTTTTCAGGCCGAGAGAAAGCTGAAAAAACGCACAGAACACAAGAATGCATTGGTTAACAGTGTTTTCCTCAAACTAGCACCTCAGGAAAGTACATTTATCCTTTTCATGATGGTATCATGGTTTGTGAATAGTTTTCCAACAAACTAAGTTTTTTTGTTCAAACTAAGTTTTGTGTACATTCATGATGACTAACCTTTTTGTTTAAGGCGTTTTCAGGCCGAGAGAAAGCTGAAAAACGCACAGAACACAAGAATGCATTGGTTAACAGTGTTTTCCTCAAACTAGCACCTCAGGAAAGTACATTTATCCTTTTCATGATGGTATCATGGTTTGTGAATAGTTTTCCAACCTTTTTTGTTCAAACTAAGTTTTGGTGACATTGTGACTATTAAGGCGTTTTCAGGCCGAGAGAAAGCTGAAAACGCACAGAACACAAGAATGCATTGGTTAACAGTGTTTTCCTCAAACTAGCACCTCAGGAAAGTACATTTATCCTTTTCATGATGGTATCATGGTTTGTGAATAGTTTTCCAACCTTTTTTGTTCAAACTAGTTTTTGGTGCATTCGTGACTATTTAAGGCGTTTTCAGGCCGAGAGAAAGCTGAAAACGCACAGAACACAAGAATGCATTGGTTAACAGTGTTTTCCTCAAACTAGCACCTCAGGAAAGTACATTTATCCTTTTCATGATGGTATCATGGTTTGTGAATAGTTTTCCAACCTTTTTTGTTCAAACAACCTATTTTTTTGTTCAAACTAAGTTTTGGTACATTTATCCTTTTCATGATGGTATCATGGTTTGTGAGTTTTCCAACCTTTTTTTTGTTAAGTGCGTTTTCAGGCCGAGGAGAAAGCTGAAAACGCACAGAACACAAGAATGCATTGGTTAACAGTGTTTTCCTCAAACTAGCACCTCAGGAAAGTACATTTATCCTTTTCATGATGGTATCATGGTTTGTGAATAGTTTTCCAACCTTTTTTGTTCAAACTAAGTTTTGGTGCATTCGTGACTATTAAGGCGTTTTCAGGCCGAGAGAAAGCTGAAAACGCACAGAACACAAGAATGCATTGGTTAACAGTGTTTTCCTCAAACTAGCACCTCAGGAAAGTACATTTATCCTTTTCATGATGGTATCATGGTTTGTGAATAGTTTTCCAACCTTTTTTGTTCAAACTAAGTTTTGGTGACATTGTGACTATTAAGGCGTTTTCAGGCCGAGAGAAAGCTGAAAACGCACAGAACACAAGAATGCATTGGTTAACAGTGTTTTCCTCAAACTAGCACCTCAGGAAAGTACATTTATCCTTTCATGATGGTATCATGGTTTGTGAATAGTTTTCCAACCTTTTTTGTTCAAACCATTTTTGTTCAAACTGAAAACGCACAGAACACAAGAAGCATTTTAACAGTGTTTTCCTCAAACTAGCACCTCAGGAAAGTACATTTATCCTTTTCATGTATCATGGTTTGTGAATAGTTTTCCAACCTTTTTTGTTCAAACTAAGTTTTGGTGCGTGTTTTCAGGCCGAGAGAAAGCTGAAAACGCACAGAACACAAGAATGCATTGGTTAACAGTGTTTTCCTCAAACTAGCACCTCAGGAAAGTACATTTATCCTTTTCATGATGGTATCATGGTTTGTGAATAGTTTTCCAACCTTTTTTGTTCAAACTAAGTTTTGGTGCATTCTGTGACTATTAAGGCGTTTTCAGGCCGAGAGAAAGCTGAAAACGCACAGAACATGGTTTGTGAATAGTTTTCCAACCTTTTTTGGGCAAGAATGCATTGGTTAACAGTGTTTTCCTCAAACTAGCACCTCAGGAAAGTACATTTATCCTTTTCATGATGGTATCATGGTTTGTGAATAGTTTTCCAACCTTTTTTGTTCAAACTAAGTTTTGGTGAACACATTAACAGTGACTATTATCCTTTTCATGATGGCATGGTTTGTGAATAGTTTTCCAACCTTTTTTTTCAAACAGGCCGAGAGAAAGCTGAAAACGCACAGAACACAAGAATGCATTGGTTAACAGTGTTTTCCTCAAACTAGCACCTCAGGAAAGTACATTTATCCTTTCATGATGGTATCATGGTTTGTGAATAGTTTTCCAACCTTTTTTGTTCAAACTAAGTTTTGGTGCATTCGTGACTATTAAGGCGTTTTCAGGCCGAGAGAAAGCTGAAAACGCACAGAACACAAGAATGCATTGGTTAACAGTGTTTTCCTCAAACTAGCACCTCAGGAAAGTAGTGACTATTAAGGCGTTTTCAGGCCGAGAGAAAGCTGAAAACGCACAGAACACAAGAATGCATTGGTTAACAGTGTTTTCCTCAAACTAGCACCTCAGGAAAGTACATTTATCCTTTTCATGATGGTATCATGGTTTGTGAATAGTTTTCCAACCTTTTTTGTTCAAACTAAGTTTTGGTGCATTCGTGACTATTAAGGCGTTTTCAGGCAGAGAGAAAGCCTTAAACGGACAGGAGGAAAGAAAAGTTTAGTTGACAATGTTTTCACGCATTAACTCCGGAATGTACACATTTCAGTTTCACGATATGATATCTGCATAGTTTTACAACCTGATTTTTTTCAAACTACATTTTAACGTTTTCATCACTTTTAAAGCTTTTGCAGAGTGAGAATGCCTCAAACAGACAGTATTGAAGAAGGCTGGCTGAAATGACAAAGGTTTTGAGGAGAAAGACCAGATCCCACAGTCCGCTCTGTAAAAGGAGTGGATGGAGGAATGCTGCAGATTTAGTTCATAACAACACAGATATAAATCGGCTGCAGTGGATTGAGTGTCCCTGTGCTTTCCATGGTAAAAGAAGGGAGAACATAAAAGTATATATAATCCATTTAAGAAAATAATTAATTCAGACGTTATATCCTGTAAGAAATTATTTCCTTATAATTGATAATTGAGACATTGAAATGTATGTAGCCAATGTAGAGTTTTATTTACAAAACTAAAAACTGGAGTCTCATATCCATACATACACTGGACATCAGTACAGTGGGATATTCATGAATAAAAACTGGTCCTTAATTTAAATTTGAGTTATTCACTGGTTGCACCATACTCAAAGTGTCTCACTGGGTGGGTCACAGGGTGTAACTGTGGTTCTCCAAATATACACAACAGACATTGGGCTTCCCAGTGAGCACAAGACGTAATTTCAACGTTGAAATATGGTTGAAATCGGGTTGAAATGAGGTCTGAACGTCTAAGACCTCATTTCAACGTCTTTTCAACCGGCTAAAAATGGGATAAAACATCAACGTGCCAGAAAACGTCAATTTGTTGACAAGATAGACGATATTAACGTTAAGATTTTCATAATAATTAATTAACTGGTCGGCGAAATTTGGTCTACGCGAAGACGTAATTTCAACGTATTTAATATTTCACTTAAAACGTCATAATTATGAAACTACGGACTGCGTGCTGTTAACAAGATGCGTTTAAGACATAATAATGCGGGCAGGTTCAAACATTACTTGTAAACACGTAACTCCGCTCACATCTGTAACGCGCATGCGCGAGTTCTTAGACGCCTGCAGAGCTCCGAGCGGACGAGGCGAAGTTACGGCAGCAGAGCGACATGAACGGGCTGATAGAACCACGACTACCGGCTCCACTACTCTGTAAGTACGGGAGTGTTTGAATGAAACACACCTGGAACTATAACCGTGTGTTTTACTTGCGCTGCCCACCCGATACAGGAAAGACGGCCCTTTTTGTTAAACTAGTTAGCGTTAGCGCAGGTAGTTTGCTAGTTAGCATGCTAGCTTGCAGCATGATAGCGTGCAGCATGATGACCTGGACCAAAAGTAAACATCCCAGAATATTTTTCGTGTCTTTGGTGTTGCTAATGCGTTAGGTTGTTGCTGTACCCATAAATGTTATTGCATTTCACATTGAAAATACGTTTTTAAAGCAATGGGGGCTAAATACAGATTGCAAGGGTGAAGGGCTGAATTCAACAAGTTGTGCTCTGTAAACAAGAGGGCCAACACATTGTAAGTTACTGCTGCTTAAAGCATGTAATCTACCTGGAAATGTTACTCCAGAAATACCATAAGTTGCAGATGAATTGTTATCTTGTTGATAATGTAGTTGTAAACCATCTATAAATGAGTGTTCTAACACACCTGCTGCTGCTGTTATTATTATTATTGTTATTGTTATTATTATTATTAGTTTATTACTGTCATCATAAACCCAAATGACCAACTTTCCAAATGTCCTCAACGGTTTCTGCGGGTGGTGGTTGCATCTGATGGAGGTTACGTCTGATGATGGTTGTCCCTGCACTGGTCCTGCCTTACCCCTGGCTTAGTAATCCACAATATTAGAATAATTTCTGTCGTAGGAATTGGATGTACTGTACATCTTTAAATTGTTCATACTCTACACACCTTCTGTCTTGCTGTTTTCTCCTCAGGTTTCTCCCGGTTGAAGGTTTTTTACATTTTGGGGGTTTTAGGACAGGATGTTGCATGTTTACAGATTGTAAAGCTGAACAAAATAAAATGATTTGAATTGAATAAACACGTTGACCAGAGAAATCTGCAATTGAGGGCTGTTCTCTGCACTCTGACTCCCTTTACACAAAGAATCATCAAGTGAGGATGAGGGAGATGCAGCTGATTTCAGGTATACTATCCCAACTCAAGTGACTTAGACCCACATCTTGTTACAGAATCTAAAAATGAAGTTCAAATGATTCAGAAAAATGGTCTACAAACACAGAGTTGTTGTTGTTGAACACAGAAATGTTTCTGCACTTTTAAATCCATAGTTCATTTCCCTGAAATATATATTTTATTTTTGTATTGTTTTTAATTAGGAAAAGTGTTATATGTATAGTGTTATATTTATAATAAATGCAAATTAATAAAATAATGTGTTTGTCCTTGTTAAGGGCTGTTAACATGACAACTGTGACTAAGTATGTAACTTGTAAGTTTCCAGCGAGCAATTTATCCGTTGAAACAACGTTTAAAAGACGCCTATGGCCCGACGTTGAAAAGACGTTGCAAATTGGTTCAAACGTGAAAGTTGTTTCAACGTCTATTCATAGACGTTGAAAAGACGTTTAAAAGACGTCTATGGCCCGACGTTGAAAAGATGTTGCAAAATGGTTTAAAAGTGAAAGTTGTTTCAACGTCTATTCGTATAGACGTCTTTTAAACGTCTTTTCAACCAAAAAATGCTCACTGGGTTATTGTTACCACGTAGTTACATTGCCACGATAGTTACAATAGTTACCACGTAGTTACCACATTACCACGATAGTTACCACGTAGTAACGATAGTTACCACGATAGTTACGACGTAGTTACATTACCACAATAGTTACGATAGTTACCACATTACCACATGTGGTAACTATCGTACCACATTACCAGATTAGTTACGATAGTTACCACGTAGTTACATTACCACAATAGTTACGATAGTTACCACCTAGTTACCACATAGTTAGTATACATAGAATACAGAATCAAAAAACTAATTGTAACATGGAAAATACCTGGGTGTGAAAGTTTATTGTTGACTTTTATTGTTACCACGTAGTTACATTACCACGACCCGCGAAGTTATGATAGTTACCACGATTAGTTACATTACCACAATAGATAATGACGATACCACAATAGAATACAGAATCACAAGACTAATTGTAACATGGAAAATACCTGGGTGTGAAAGTTTATTGTTGACCTTTATTGTTACCCACATAGTTACATTACCACGATAGTTACAATAGTTACCACGTAGTTACCACATTACCACCGATAGTTACGATAGCCACCACATAGTTACGATAGTTAGCACGATAGTTGCCACGATAGTTAGCACGATAGTTACGATAGTTAACATGTAGTTACCACAATAGGTACGATAGTTACCACGTAGTTACATTACCACACGATAGTTGAGTTACATTACCACAATAGTTACGATAGTTACCACGTAGTTACCACATTACCACGATAGTTACGACGTAGTTACCACGATTGTTACCACGTAGTTACCACATGGTTACCACGTAGTTACCACACAATAGTTACCGATAGTTACGATTGTTACCACGTAGTTTGACCACGATAGTTACGATAGTTACCACAATTGTTACCACGTAGTTACCACGATACATAGAATACAGAATCACAAGACTAATTGTAACATGGAAAATACCTGGGTGTGAAAGTCTATTGTTGACCCTTATTGTTACCACGTAGTTACATTACCACGATAGTTACAATAGTTACCACGTAGTTACCACATTACAATGATAGTTACGATAGTTACCACGATAGTTACCACAATGACAATAGTTACGATAGTTTAGTTACATTCCCACAATAGTTACGATAGTTACCACATTACCACGATAGTTACGACGTAGTTACGACGTAGTTACCACATGGTTACCACGTAGTTACCACATTACCATGATAGTTACGATAGTTACGACGTAGTTACCACGATTGTTACCACATAGTTACCACATAGTTACCACATAGTTACCACGTAGTTACCACATTACCACGATAGTTACGATAGTTACCACGATAGTTACCATGTAGTTACCACGATAATTACGATAGTTACCACGTAGTTACATTACCACAATAGTTATGATAGTTACCACGTAGTTACATTACCACAATAGATACGACGATACATAGAATACAGAATCACAAGACTAATTGTAACATGGAAAATACCTGGGTGTGAAAGTTTATTGTTGACCTTTATTGTTACCACATAGTTACACCAATGATAGTTACAATAGTTACCACGTAGTTACCACGATAGTTACGATAGTTACCACATAGTTACGATAGTTACCACGATACACGATAGTTACCACGATACCGATAGTTAACATGTAGTTACCACACGATAGTTACCACGTAGTTACATTACCACAATAGTTACGATGGTTACCATAGTTACATTACCACAATAGTTACGATAGTTACCATAGTTACCACATTACCACGATAGTTACCACGTGGCACGATTGTTAGTTACCACATGGTTACCACGTAGTTACCACACGGTTACCACGTAGTTACCACATTACCACGATAGTTACGACGTAGTTACGACGTAGTTACCACATGGTTACCACGTAGTTACCACATTACCACGATAGTTACGAAGTTACCGCGATTGTTACGTTTATAGTTACCACGTAGTTACCACATTACCACGATAGTTACGATAGTTACCATGTAGTTACCACGATAATTACGATAGTTACCACGTAGTTACATTACCACAATAGTTATGATAGTTACCACGTAGTTACATTACCACAATAGATACGACGATACATAGAATACAGAATCACAAGACTAATTGTAACATGGAAAATACCTGGGTGTGAAAGTTTATTGTTGACCTTTATTGTTACCACATAGTTACATTGCCACGATAGTTACAATAGTTACCACGTAGTTACCACATTACCACGATAGTTACGATAGTTACCACATAGTTACGATAGTTACCACGATAGTTGCCACGATAGTTACCACGATAGTTACGATAGTTAACATGTAGTTACCACAATAGTTACGATAGTTACCACGTAGTTACATTACCACAATAGTTACGATAGTTACCACGTAGTTACATTACCACAATAGTTACGATAGTTACCACGTAGTTACCACATTACCACGATAGTTACGAAGTTACCACGATTGTTACCACGTAGTTACCACATGGTTACCACGTAGTTACCACATTACCACAATAGTTACTACGATAGTTACGACGTAGTTACGATTGTTACCACGTAGTTACCACATGACCACGATAGTTACGATAGTTACCACGATAGTTACCACATAGTTACTACGATAGTTACCACGTAGTTACTACGATAGTTACCACGTAGTTACCACGATACATACAATACAGAATCACAAGACTAATGTAACATGGAAAATACCTGGGTGTGAAGTTTATTGTTGACCTTTTGAAAATGAAAAAAAGAAGCTTTAAGCTACCAGCTTTACAGGCCCAACACATCTAGTGGATGAAGGATCTTTTAAAGAGTTCATCAATTAGTGTTGGCTGATATCTTCAAGCTACAAATCTCCTTTTTGAAGTTTCAAGTTGACATATTCCGAATGCAGTGGAATCATGGGAGCAAAAAGAGTGAGTTAAAGTATATCCGGCCCTCAGACTGCAGTCGGGTTTTCATCAGAATCAGCATCACAAGCCATTTATTCATTGCCAAATATGTTACACATTGAGGAATTTGTCTTAACGACCGGTGTGATAAAGCAATAAAATATGAAAACAAGCACAATGTAAACAATATATAAGACAATTGTGCTCATTGCATTGAAATGCCTTTTTAAAACATATAATATAATAAAATTGTCGTCAAGCATAACTCTATTAAAACATCTGTCATTCATTTTATAGCAGGTTCCAATCTTTCATTTTGAAGGCCAGCAAATATCAAAATATTTTTTTTTACGCTAAATGTTTCTCTTCTTGTGACCTGATGAGCTAAATCAGTTTTTTTCTTTCCTTCTTCACCTTTATCTGAAATTCTTCTTAACTTCCTCCATGTTTCTTTCTACACTCGCATACAGAGTTTCTTCACCTGTCTCTCCTCTCCTTCATTATAAACTTAATTCCACAGTGTAGCTTTTCTTTTTTACTCATCCTGTCATACCCCAATTACCCCTAATTAAATACGCACATGGGATCAGCTACTTTTTAGGTGTTTTGTTAATCAATGTGCCATATTAACCTCATGGTTACAATAAGTTTAATTATGACACTGCATTAAATACCACCACTCTGGTAAACATCAGATGGATCCAATTTTACAGAAGCCTTCCACATCTTCAACCTATTGTGTTTATTAGCAATAAACATCAAATAATAAAATAAACAAACTCGTAGCGTAGGGAGGGCCAAAAGAAAACCACACAAACAAACATAAATTACCGGCTGCACAACGGGCAATGAACGTGAAAGAGGTCTGTTGGCGTGTGGACACTTCACCAAAAACTCTGACACAGCATCACTTCTTCAAATTCCTGGCAACGTTGTGCATTTGGCAAATATTGACAATTCGGCTTCTGATTTGATTGACTGCTATTGTATTTAAGAAACGTAACGTATTCAAGCTGCTGGAACTATCAGGTTAAACTGACTTTGGCCTCAGCTCATCCTCAACGGCCGACTTCCTAGTGCTACTTTGCAGGCCTGATCAATATTAATATTATTTGGGCTCGTTGGCAGTCAGTCTTTCATTTTATTTTATTTTGTATTCATACACAGCACACACACACGCTGACAGTCTGCTACCAGTATGAGGAGCTGGTGTTAAATAACGACTAGGTGAGTCAACCTGAAGTTTGATAACACAACGCAGTGTTTGAAGCCTCGTCGTACCCACAGCACACGTTAGCGCTCGTGCTGCTACCTGCTGGTCTTATGTTTGCGCTGCTTGTTTTTAAGGTAGGTCTTCAGGGCTAGAAGGTCAATGTAGAGGATCTGGTTGAGGACGGCGGAGGCACAGAGCAGTCCCCCGTGCAGCGCCCCGGCCATGCCGTTACAGAACACGTCCTGGCCTGCACACAAACGCACACACACACACACAACCGTCAAGTGGGCACGTCACATCTGCAGGGTGGGGAGCAGGCGAGATCGCTGTCAGTCAGGTCACCTGTAAGGTAGAGACCCTCAATCGGTGTCTGAGGGCGTGTCCTGGCGACGGTGTCTGGGGTGAAGCGCTCCACGTTGTGCTCAGCCCCGTACATCTCCCCCCTGGGAGCGCCCAGATAGTGGACATTAGTGAGGGGAGTGGCAGCATCCACCATCACCACCTGAGCACAAACACACACTTTCAGAAAGTACAGCACTATTGGTGTGTATGGGGACGAGAACAGAAAAAACAACATAGATATCTGTGACGAATATGAACCCAACCAAGCACATAAAATGGGGACACCTGAGTGGACAGATGTGGGACAGTCCAAGTCCCCCAGAACAAAGCAATTGATTGAGCCTTGGGATTGGAGGACAGTACCTTGTCCTGCAGTTGAGGGAAGATCGTTAGAGCCCAGTCCAGCATCTCCTGGGCCATACTGTTCTTCATGTCCACGTAGTTCTGTCCCCTTCTGCCCAGCTTTGTCCCCTCCCACTCCTCAAACCACTCGTAGCGAGCCATCGTAAGCAACGTCATGCAGGATTTACCTGCCGACAGAGCGCAAAGAGTAATTATGATGACATCATGATGGAAACATCCGATTCCACTTGTGAAAACTTGTGACAGTGTTTGGATCTCGTATAACGGTTCAGTTTACCTTTCTTTTATACTTTATTAGATATTAAGAAACATGCCTCAACAAACTAAGTAACAATAAACAGAAATTGTTTCTGTCAATGATGAGCGCTGTGGGGCAGTCACAACACACATGCAGATGTTCGTGTATAAGAAAACATCTGTGTCAAAGTATAGGACATTATCTTGTTCCATACATACAGAAGCATGTTCTCTATTTTACCAGGAAAGACATTTGTATAACAAATAGCAAAGAGGAATCCCCTTTTCGTTATTCATACATTGCTAGAGTTATATAATCTAATGTGATGAAAGAAAAGAAAAAGTAAGAGACTTTTTTTTGGCCAACAATTTAGTATATGACCATAGACCTCTTAAATCAAATGTTGAAGGCATTTCATTTTAAAGGAGCAGTTCGATTGAAATAATTTAAGGTTTCTAATCCTCCTCCAATATTTCTGCGTTAAGTGGCGTCTCTTCCCACAAACAAGCCTGCGTGTGGAAGAGAAGATCGGATTTGATGGCAAGCCAACACTTCCGTGTCAATCTGTGCACCAGTTACCTGGGTGTCTGACATTGGATGTAGGATCTTTAGCTGATGGGAAGGTGATGAACATCATGGGAATGTTTCCCAGTACCTGCTCTCTGCTCAGAGAAGAGTAACGCTCCATACTGCAGCCACACACACACACACACACACACACGTTAAAAACACATGGGGTATGTCAGTCTAAAATATTATCAAAACACATAGTTCTTCTATAAAAACCTACAGTGTGTCCAAGTCATTGTCTTTATACATCCAAAAGTTGGTTGAAACGATGCCCAGCTCTTCTTTGGTTCCATCCAGACCAACAAAGACCAAGAAGGAACCCATACCATGACGCACCAGGCCCAACAAGGACTGGATCTCTGCAGACACACACACATCGCAGGAAGTATGAAGTACAAAAGGACAGCAAATGAGAAAAAGGTGCAATGTGACACTTTGTGGCTGTAGTCCCAATACTGTTACCTGGCTTGTCCTGCACAGGTTGAGGCAGAAACTTCTGGAAGGTGTTGAAGATTCCAGCGTTGGAAATGACCACAGGGGCGTGGATCTCAAACTCCTCCTGGCCTTTCAGAACCGTCACACCTGACACACAGTTTGAATCTTTTTAAAGAATTAAGCAAAAGTGTATATGGCGACCGGGTCTGGTTGATTTCCCTACACCCAACGACGAGTCGATCAAATAAGGCTTCTGACCGAGACCCTAAGAGCTCTGCTTGAAATGCTAAAAAGGTGGAGCTGCCTTTCATTGCAGCTCCCTTCCTCACCGGAGGCCTTCCCTTGCTGGTTGAGCAGGATGCGGTGCACAGGAGCCCGGACCAGCACAGCGCCACCCGCCCGCTGAATGACAGGGATGATGTGAAAGGCGAACTCGCTGGCGCCCCCCCGCGGGTAGTACGCACCACGCTTGTAGTGGTGAAGCAGGAGAGCGTTGATGAGAAAGCTGGAGTCCTTAGGAGGGACACCTGAGAAGACACAAAGTACATTCAGGAGGATTCAGAGTGTCATCTGCCGGGCTTCTTATGTGTATGTCTCTTCTCTCGTGTTCTGACCACGCAAGGCTCTTCAACACTCATCCCTCACCCATTCACACCCTGATGACAGGAGCTACTGTGCACAGTGACGCCTGTCTATCAGTAACTAACTGTAGGCACCAATGTGGGGGTCCAGTGTCATGCCCAAGGACACATAGACAGCCGGGGATTGAAGCGCCAACTCTTTGATTAAAGGACAACACTGCTCTTTACTGTGTGTGTGTGTGTGTGTTTGTGTGTGTGTGTGTCCATCACCATAGAACAGGTAGGCAGACAGGGCCTTCAGGTCCTTGTTCTTTGTGAGGCGGGACATCATTTCTGAATGGTTGGTTGCTGCTAGGCGGAACACTGAAGATATGCGATCCAACAGGCCGGATCGAACCAGGAAGCTAGCCAGCCAATAAGGAATGATCTTCAAGGTGGCTATGAGTGGCGTCCGGCGTGAGGCAAGCTACAAGCAGATAATGCAGACACAAGACAATATAAAAAACACTACAGGTGCTTCAAGACAACGTGGCCTCAAATCATAATGCTGCTGCTTCTGGCTTTTCTGTCATGATCAGCTCCCTTCCACCTTCATCAATCTCATGAACTCGTCAATGGCCTCCTCCTCTCCTGGGAACTGCTTCTTCAGGCTATCTGCCATTTCTGTCTTCCCTGCATGGATATGGTACTCCCTGTGAGGGTCAGAAGTAAGCAAGGGATCAGAGATGGCTGCAGATGTTGGTCGGATGCATTCTGTGGTCATTCTGAAAAGGGCGGAAATATGAAGACACCGTGACACTTTAGATGTGTGAGGAGCCTTGGGGCGTCTCAGTAGGAAATATAGCTCACATTGGACTTTGTTTGTTGTAAGTTCCTGGTAATGAAAATCCATTAAAAGAAATAAATGACTCAACTGTGCGATAGTCACAATGTGATTCTGCTCCCCACCTGCGTTGGTCACGCTGACCCAGGATCAGTGTGTCAAAGTGCTGCTCCAGCCGTGTGAACTGCAACTGTCCCTCTGTGATTTGGTCCAGAGCGACCCTCAGCATGCTGCCCTCGTGGAGCTGGCCGAGGTAGTGGATTCCTGGTGGGTAACGTTATGCAGCCGGTGAGGATCAATTATACGCTACTGTAGTGGTGCAGAAACAATATCCTATGGATTAGTAAACAGGGCTGCCGAACCTGTTAAAAATCAAATATGAACAAACTTCAAAATGTATCAAAAGACATAATTAGTCATTGGGGCGCCGAGGCGCGTACTAGAGCATTTAGATGAGAGCAGGCGGCACCTGATGAGCAGCCTTTCCCATTGGTGTAGAAGTGAGAGACGCCAAACAAATGTACCATTGAATCAGTCCTAACTTTCCTGTCAGTGTGGGTGGAAGGGAGGACTCAAACGCAGAGTTCTTTCCAGCAACAAAAGGGGACTTTAATAGTCAAACAAGGTTTTCAAAATCAAAAGGCCAAAAAGGCAAAAACGATGGCAGAACCAGGATCGGGAACAGGCACGTGGACAGGACTTCCAAACAGTTAACAATGACACGACAACAGACACACATGGTTTACACGTGGGGTCGTCGTGGCGCAGGGGTTAGAGAAGGTGTGCTGGGAAGCACAAGGTTGGTGGTTTGATTCCAGGCTGCATGCCCCATGTTCCATGCCGAAGTGTCCCTGGGCAAAATGTGAAAAAAAGCCATGGGTTTAAAATGTAATGTAAGTCGCTTTGGAGTCCTCGTGGGTTTTCTACTATTCTATTTTGTAAAGTCCCTTCTGTATTTTACACAGTTGTGTCACTATATTAATGAAACGTTTAAACAGTAATACACATACATCGATATACCGTATGTTAGGCATAAACCAGATATACCACTTTAAAAAACAACTAAAAACTATAAAAAGTTTCCAAACAGGAGTATGTTAGTAAGAGGTTGGCTCATGGAGTGGTATACGGAGCCCCCCGGCCCCCAGGACGGAGCTCCGTAGTTGATTAAAAGCTGTACAAACGCAGGTCTGTGCTGCGGTTTAGCTTCATTGGGATCTGCTTCCTCTCCGATACAGAGAGCATGATCTTTGTATTCGTATCAGCCATCACAGCTGTGGTTCATCACTCAGCACATTGATGTTCAAGTATAGTTCCTGAAGTGAAATATACCGGATGCAGTGACTGTGAATACATTAGAATAACTAATGGGCTAATCTGTATTATAATAATATAATTATCATCATGAACTTTCCTCACACATCTAGATTGAAGCAGAAGGGAAAGAACGTTAATGTGTGTCCATAGATTTTGCCTTCTTACCCACATCAAACTCAAATCCCTTATTCTGAAAGGTGTGTGTGCAGCCTCCAGCCTGATCGTGTTGCTCAAGGACTACAACCCTCTTGCCGGCTTTAGACAAAAGCGCCGCTGCTGTCAAACCGCCGACACCGCTGCCGATCACCACGGCATCCAGAGCCGGGGGAACGCGGTCCTCACGAAAGCCTGCATGGAGCAAAGGTTGCATTTAAAATCATCGCTAAAAGCTTGCCGTGGTGGACGGCTGTCGGCGGGGCGCGATAACCCCCCCTTCAAAACGTACAAAGTTGTGTACAAATACTGTAAGTTCAGGTCATATCGTCTTGAAAACTGATATCTGGGAGGTACAGATATGTGGAAGGTCCAGGCCTACCTAGCAACATGACTTACCCTGCTGGAGATGAGGTGAGGCTTCTCCTGCCTTTCTCCTAATTCACCTCTCTGAAAGACTCTCTGTTACCCGTTTCTCACGAGGCCTACACAAGCCCTGTCCAGCTCGTGATTTGGTCTTAACCTCGAAGGACAATGCAAAGCTCTGGTAGACAGAAGAGTCTCAATCAAGATTCAAAACGCTGAATCAGAGACAACTTCTTACCTCTCTTCAGCCGGTCGTCCCTCTGCCGGCTGTCGGTGACCAAGGGCGCTGGTGGCCTCAGGCTCTTCTCGCTGAACACCTTGTATCGCCGTCCGGCCGTCAGAAAGAAGATGACGACCGCCAGCAGCAGCACACAGGCCAAAAGCCCGAGCATCCACCACCACATGGCAGAGGAGAGCTGGGCAGAAAAGAGAGGAACAAGGAGAACACTGAGGTAGATCTGATGAGAAGTGATGAAAAATAGGTTGGTAAGAGAAGACGGATAGATAAGAAAGGCTCTCCCTCACAGAGAGCGCTAAAGTGCAGGGGAGGATATAGTTAAAGTGAGGGGTGGAGAGAAGGAGCGACGCTTATTAAGGTTCCGGAAGAACACGGAACGCATGACAAATTGTGATTCCACAAAGAGCCGAGCAGATGCCACATTCTCCTCGGCGAGGACATGGGACTGGCAGAGGAGAGTGAGCTTGTTGTTCATCTCCTCTTCACACCCCTCACCAATTTATTGATCTTGCTGAACTGCCTTGGGGGGACTTTTTTACAACAATCTTACTATACAGCCAAAATCGCAGTAGTTACACTGACTGATGGAGGACAAAGCTGCTTTCAGAGCGGAGATGTTGTAAAGGGGTTATGGTTTTGGTAAATGGATGAAGGTTCATAAGTGAAGGCTTGTGTCTCAGTGGAGAGCAGAGTTGTCCTTCAATCAAAAGGTCCCCGGCTCCGCTAGTGTCCAATGTCAATGTGTCCATTGGCAAGACACTTAAACCCACATTGCTCCCGTTGCTATGGCTACGGTGTCTGAATGCTAGAGACTGATGGACAGGAAAAAATGCTTCAGCTCGATCTCTTCTTGGCCTCGTGTCTGATTTTCCATTCATACATTCTGTTCCTGAAAAAATGGCTTCTTTTTTTTCGGCATGAGCAACATTAGAAATGAACCGGTTTTGTCAGTGGTTCCCAAACTGGGGTCTCGGGTCCTTTAATGCATTCTCATATTGATAGACTTATAAAACCTCAAAGACTCGAGAGTTCAGACGTACACACTTGCTTCCATCAGAGCAGTCACCCACCCACACCATCATAACCCTATAGAGGCCGTGTCTGCCCCACGGACACTTGACTTATTAAATCAAAGGAGTTACACTTAATAAAACTTAAAACCAACAACGCAATAGGAGAGTTAAAGGTTGACTTTAAATATGTCTTATCTGACACTATCTAAAACAAAAGATATTTTAGTTAACATGAATATTAATAATATCGCCCTTTGTGAATTCAAACTTGATGTTATTTCTGTGAATGTATTGAGGTCCACAGACTAAAGGCATGCAACCTGCACCGGTCATGTCCATAATCTCATGGCAACCTCGACTGTGCAGCGGCAGGGACGTCCTCTCAGTGGACATTCCACCCAGCGGAGCAGGAAACAAAGACACAAGGACTTTGTCTTTGGATACTAAATAAAGTCGCTCACAAAGAGCTTTTGCTATTTATACTCTTCCATTTATTGTTTATTCCATAATTGTTATTACCATTAACCATTTTCACCTGCACATTATATTGAAAATCAGGGAGACCCTGCCTCAAAGTGATGCAGAACAATTGGTTCATGTGGTCGGCTCATTTAACATGAGACATAGACCTCTTTGATAACTCTTAGTTAGGGCTGGCTCAAGTCAGCCTGGACCAGCCCTTAGTTAAGCTGCTATAGGCTTAGACTGCCGGGGGACTTCTTAGGACACACTGAGCTCCTCTGTCAGCTCTCCTTCTAGAAGTATTCACAGCTCATTAATGCAGCTTCTGCCCCAGAGGTCTTTGTGCTTTCTCTCCTCACAGGTTTCCATGGATCCTGGTTCTATCTGGAGCCGGGTCCGGCCTCCTGCATGTCCCTGCTGCTACTAACATTGTTATTACTAGTCACATTACTATTTCTGACAGCATTACTGCTTAAATATCATGTTTAACCTACTATATCCAGTGCTGCTGTTATTACTATTCACTTTTACTTCATTATTCTGCTTACTAATCTAAATATTTAAGTTTCTGTCACTTTTCTGCCCCCTGAGGTTGATTTTCAGCTACACAAAACCAATTGAACAAGAAGGTAAATTCTGTCAAACACACAATCAATAATTAATCAGAAACTATTATTTATTCAGCATAAACAGAAGCATGAACAATCAGTCCTTCAACACAACTACAAGTTTCAAAATTAATTCACTTTTCATTTGATTTAAAAGCCGTCCACGGCTTCTACACCTCCGATGGGGAGGAACACTCGTATAAGTGAATAGTTACCAACAGGTTTCACAAACATGGAGCCAGACTCGATGGTTTCAACAGAGGTGCGTCATTCTCAGACGTAATGATGTTATGGAACATTTGGAAATGAGCATATTTAGTACATATGTACAGTAAACCTTCAATTCTTGTACAAACTGAATACAAAATGGTAAAACCAAATGACTTTACAGTTGTATCTAAATGTATATCATTAAAGATACTCACACATTTGCATTTCCTGTGGAGAGTTCACAGTGAGGTTTTACAATGAGAGGGAGATTAACACGGGCGTGTATCTCAGAGCTGCCAGACAAAATCACGCTATTTTAAGAAAATAGAGCATAAATACAAATGTAATTTTACAAAGAATGAGTCACTAAATGTCTCCTCTAAGAACAACTGGTCTGAGCATCACTATTTCACTCTCTATCTAACTGTGCATCAAAAGGTGAGTAGCTGCCACAATAAAAGATCGGAGCACAACGAGCAGCTCGGGGAGCTTTGGCACAGTTACGCATGTGATGCCCAGGCGTGCACCACACATGTCAAGTTTAAAGACAACACGAGACTAATCCTGCACATCCTTCCACTCATGCAGTGTCTTGTATCTCTGTCTCTACAAACGACTACAACCAAGTTAATAAACACAGCCAGCTTCCCCTTTGAAAGAAGAAGTATGACAGTTGGAGTGATTTTGTCATAAAATAGAGCTTCTGTTTCTATCTGTCAATGGAGCTCAAACTAGACAACTGCTCCATTGACCATCGTGGGGACCGTTAGATCCTGGATGTGTTCATGACTAATATCAGACTCACCAGGTGTTTTGTTCTCTAAATGCTTCAACAATAACCCGAATGGGAGAGGCTGAAAAAGGTGCACCAGTGGACCCGAGGAATAAACCACCAGGTCCAAAACGACAGACAGAGAATCCAAGGAAAACAAATACATGGATCAGAAAATATCATCAAGGAAAAGCCCCACAATGCATCAAGGGAGCAAAAGAGAGCCAGTAGCAGGAAGCTACATCGCCATTACGGTAAGAAGACATGGGAAACACAGCGGGATAACAAAGGAGGCACTGAAATACAAAATAAAACAGGAAGCCACCAAAACAAAAGCTGAGACAGCGGCCCATAACCTTTAGTCCTCACGGACCCGTTTGATGTTACACACGCCGTCGTTTTGCTCGTCGCCGTGTATTTAGCTCTGACGTTAGTACCTGTGGCTTATTGTGGATTCAGGTCGCTGGCTTACAGTTCATGGTGTGAAAACTACAATGGAATCTTATTAAATGTTGAATGCACACCATGAAGAGTCCCTCACTCTCTGTAAACATTTTTATAAATATTTGGCCCCATTTGGCCTTTTGTCCCCCTCGTGCATGACGTAGGGCAGCAGAGGGGAAAGTTACAACCAAACACCTTTTCTATTACAATCCTACATTGTAAGTCGCCATCGATTGCTGAATAAAGAAATTAGTACCAAATATTATTGAATATTCTAAAAAATGTATTCATGACAATATAAATTGCTGAATTTTTCCTTTTCATACTATTTATGAATTGAAGACTTTTGGCGGTTTGGACACTCGGGCAAACAATTTAGCAGGACAATAAAAGTCTTAAATCACGATGGCCGTTTGATCACGAAAGCGTCATAGATCTAACATTGGGTGACTGAAAGATTTCTAATAAAAAGATTAGCGCTTGGTGATTGGGTGTAATTAGTATCGATGTTTCGACATACAAACATCATTAACAACACAAATCATTTAAAAACATAAATAAATCAATACTTAAATCCATGGATAAACACGCACAGGATTTACCCAGTGGCGTATGTTCATATCCTCACTACAGCCTCTTTCTAGAAGACCCAGGTGACCGGGACCCACTGCGGGTTTTTAGAGACCGTTTCCAGGGCGGCTTTGACGGTACGGTAGGTCTCGTCCAAGTTGTCGTTGACGATGCTGAGGTCGAAGTATTGGCCGAAGGCCGCCTGCATCTTGGTGCTCTCATCGCACGTCCTCTGCAGCTCTTCGTCCTGAAAACACGTTTATTGGATTATCGTAATCACAGTGACTTCTCAAGCTTAAACACGCTCCTCCCTCCATGAGTACGATGGTACTGAAAGTGGTTCTTACAGTCGGTGACTTGGGAATCACGCCTGCTTCGACCGCCGAGCGGTTCATCGCCTTCATCACCTCAACATCTGGAGCCTGAAGGAACACCACACAGGGCAGGAACTCCGAGGTCCTCAGCACTTTGAGGGACTACAACACACACACACACACACACACACAATTTGGATTTGAATTTGTGCCTTTGAGCGTTTAAACTGAAGATTCGCGCCTGGTGACACTGAATTAATAAGTTTATACTCTACTGTAGAGAATGTTCATACCTGCATATTTATCTTTCCCCCTATTTAGTCGTTGTTTTAATGATATTTATATTAAAGGAGGAGTTAGGGCATACAAGTAAGCCACGCAAACATTGTTTTGGGGTTTTGTAGCCTGTACGTGCTTCCTTTAGGCAGGTTAAGCAGAAAACACTGCGGAAACATTCATTGTTTTGCTGACGATAATTATATTTATTGATCCAGCCAGCTCGTTATACTTATACTTACTCATACGAATGGACATCGAAACCACGAGAAGCGGTTGAGAGATAAATGACGGATGGCCTCTGATTCATGGAGGGAGATCTCCACAAACGAGGGGAACAAAGTCGTGGAGGAAAATACGGGACAAATGTGTCCGTGATGAAAAGCAGCAGTGTGGATGCACGGGGCAATAAAGTCTATGATAAATAAATAAAGCAACCAACGACTTCCACACACAAAGACGTGACTCTCTAGGTCGTCTTCAACAAAACACGTGACTCCACCTGTTGTTCTGGAGGTGAATCGCTCTGCAACACACGCAGGACTTTAGAACCAGGAAGTGAAACCAGCGTGTCGACGCGTAAAGACGCAGAAACACGCGGCGGCCTTTAGACTGTTTAACATTAGAGAGACCTGCTCTTAAAATGGATCACATGACTTTGCGTTACGTGAATAAAGTACTTGTTGTGAAAAACCCCTCAGGCCCCGCAGCATTTAACCTTTCCAGCTGAACGTTTGGGTTTTATGGGCACTTTAACGCTCCCTCCCCTTCCAACAGTCAGCTGCTTCAGTGAAGCTCAAAGAGCTCTGTGTCCTTTCTGCTCAGCAACAAACGCACACAGACACACAGACACACTCCCCTCAACGGGGTAAATCATGGACGAAGACCTGTCAGCTGAACGGAAGAGCTAAATGGATGTTGTAAGGGATAGCTGTGTAAAGAGGGCCAACGTTAGCAGCCCACTGGCATGCAGACAGTATGTGCATGTTGCGTCTGGTGGCTGCGGCGTAGCTCATCACGCGGGGATGCTGATGCCTACCTGAGGGTTGACGTCCAACACGCAGACGCGTCCGGCCTCAACCACCTCGTGTATGGAGTCCATCTTTATTCCGTACAGGTTGCCGTCGTACTCTCCATGTTCAAGATAGCGCCCGTTCTTGATGTCGGCCTCCATCTTGCTGCGGCTGGTGAAGGCATACATGCGACTCTCGCGGTCTTCCTTCTTGGGTTTTCTGGAGGTATCTGGACACAATGTGACGCTCAGCTATGCACACACACGCCGGCGCCGTTTCCCTGAAGAAGCTGTGGTTACTCTACAGCGGGGGGCTTCAACTAAAATGTAGAGAAAGTTTCTACAAGCAGAGGTCATAATGTGACTGCTTAGTGTGATTCAAGTTGTATCAGCATTTGCATTTAATAAATACACCACTAACAAATCAAATTCTAAAACGCTTTTGAATATTTAATGTGACGTAACAAAGAACTGAACATCTGTGTGTGACTGCAAATACACATAATGTTCTCTCAACTAAGTAAAGTAGGGCTGCATTTGAAAAAATAAAACGGGATTTTAACAATAGAACAGTTTAATAGAAATAGAAATATATAATCTCCACTCTCCCACTGTGGTGGTTTAGTATTTAGTCCATTGAGGATTGTTCCTCATGTTTCTCACCCGTCTCTCTCTCTCTCACTTTCTTTGTTTCAACAGCACAGGCCACGCCCCCTGAGCTGAGAAGGAGCAGGCAGACGCCTCCTGAGAACCAATATTCATGGTCATATGAGACCGGACCAGAGGACTTCTCCATTCCGCAAAGTAATATTACACTACTCATACTTTGTAATTATCATTTGTAATTATATTACTTCTGTTATTAAATTCTCTATGATTTTGAAACTCGAGCCAGTTGACTGTTTTTGACCTCTTGCCTCAGAAGGGACGAAGGGAACAGTAGAAGTGCAGAAGTCCACATGACCTCTGTTCTAAATCATTCCTCAGCTTCCTGCTGCTAATAGAGCTTTACACAAGATGTCATACATGGAATGGTGGTGCCAAAGAGCAGTGGATCCCTCAGAAGAAGCTTGTTCTTCAGCCTCCGCCGCCCGACACCCTGGGCACCAATCAGAATCAGAGTTTTCCTCTTGAAAGGCGGGACCTTGGCCACCTCTTCGTAGAGCAGGATCTCATGTCTGTCAAACTCTGGGAAGAGGAAAGAACGGAGGGTTGAAAGGAACCAGGACAGAGGAGAGAAGGAAGGAGGGTTGAGAGGAGAAGTGTGGACGAGGGGAAGAAAGGAACCAGGACAGAGGAGGGAAGGATTCATTATTTCACAGTGGACAGTGATGACTGTATCCGAGGACAGCGCTTTATTACCTGCATTTTTGGTGGTTACGTACATCATTTTCTTCTTCTTCTTGCCTCCAACACCAGTGCACAGATTCCCTGTCACATCAACGGGGCCTACAGTTAGTCCCTGTCACCCATGACTCCTCTCAGACCTCCTTCCAGCTGGTTTCATTGAAAACCCCTTTAGACCGATTTCACAGGCTCTCATCAGTAAAACAAACACAATGTTTGCCTTTCATATAAATAGACTATTATTGAAGCAACTCGGCACGAGAAGAGCTGTGGGACGTCAACTCGCTTGTCTCACCGGCTTTCACCACCAGGCGGCAGTGTGAAGCAGCAGAACGTCGATATGAGAAGGACGGGACATTTGTCCTAAATCCCAGTAGATGTGACGGTGGTGTTGATAGTATAAATGTCTGATGTGCAGACTAGAACCAGTGCAGTCCATCTGAGGAGCATCACTGTTCCTCGCCCTCCCGGTTACCTGCTGGTGCCAGTTCTACATCTCTCTTGACAAAGGCTTTCCTCTTCTCCTCCAGCATCTGACTGGGTATCAGGCCCGCGCTGCCACCCTCCACGTGACGGGCCTGTGTAACACGCACACACACATTCATACTCATAACAGAAGGTGTGGTTTTATTACATCTCAACCCAAAGACAATACGAGCATCACATGAAACCGCTACGAGCCTGAAGTCAAACACGTAAAAGCCCAGATCTCCACTAGTCCTTGTACTCCACCTGCCACCAGTTGACGTCATCCTGGTTGACTATCTGCAGGATGTCTCCGGCCTCAAACCTTAACCCCGCCTCCTTACAGGGGATGAGGTTGTCGTTGGCCGGGTCGTAGTCATAGTGACACTTAAAGAACAGCTGGAAACAGACACACATAGCGGTAGAATATAGTGGCGTAGTTAGTTCACTGCCGTTGGGCTTCACGTTTGTAAATGCTCGTGAACGTCTGTTACTATGGCAACGGGGGCAGCGATCCGTCACCTGACTCGGCTGTATGGCTTCATGGTAGCTGGGCAGGATCTTCAGAACTACACTTCCGCTGGCTGCCTGCAGCTCCTCTTGCAGAACGCTGGCGTCCTGGCCCACCTCCCGTCCGTTCACCTGCCAACACCACGCATCATCCATCACATGGGCAAGATCAGCACGGCGCTCCAAAGTCAGCCACAAATAACAGAATAGGAGACCCAGCACACAGGAACGCAGATGATCAGCCATTTATCAATTACTTTTGACAGAGCCAACTTGTTGATGTTTCAGTGTTTTTGTTGCTGCTGACAGTGGCTTGTAGATATAAAAGTACGATGGCTGTCCTCATTTAAAAAGGAGATCCAAACTCCAACAAAGAGAAGACGAAGGACTATCAGCTGGAGGTTTAATGCCCTCCCTCCCAGGTAAGGTCACGCGTACTGACGTCTGCCGCACCTCTTTGATGACGTCGCCGACATGCAGCAGTCCTTGCTGGTCGACCATCCCTCCGTGGAGGATGCGGGCAATAATCAGCTCACCACCCTCCACTTTGAACGTAACACCCTGCAACACAACAAGGCAACAGGCTGTTGTTATAATCATTCTGCTATAATCACCAAGCCAGCTTGCAGCAGAAAAGTGCTGACCGGCGTGGGAGGAGCTAAGGAGGTCTAATGTACTCGTACGGTTCCTAACGGGAGTGGGGTTTCAAAGGAGGAAGTGGTGCGAGCCGGCGAAATCTACCGCCCAGACCTACGTCAGTCTGCAACAGTTATGCCTTAAAAGCTCGGTCCCCATGCGGAGCTCCTGTAAATGGATGCTTCCCACTTTCTGTGCCAGCTTGACTTGAGAACAAGCTCTTTAGATGTGAGCCCGGTCCATGAGAGCGTGCATCACGTAGGGGGGACGGAACGATCAATGTCTGATGTGAAGGTTTGAACGGTACCTACCAGGTGCTCTCCAGACACTTTGCGGATGCCCACCATGCGGACTGCGTCGGGGGGGGGGGGCAGGTTCGGCGTGGGGCCGTCTTCCTGCTCGTGATCCACAAAATGACACGGGCTGAGAGGGGGGCTGTCACACGCCTGGGACGCCACTGTATCGTGCGTCTCCAGCAGAGACTGACAGGCAGCAAAAACATGGGACGTTAGACACTGATTTCTTCTGAAAAGCGCTACAAAAAGCCCTTTATTGGAAGACTCAACCATTAGAACGACACTCTGGTTTCCCAGTGCATTCCAAAGCGTTCTACACCTGGAAGTGAGGCTGGGTCAGAATGCGGGCGAGCTCTGCCGCCGTGTCCGAGTCGCCTGTGAAGGGGTTCAGGTCCCTGAGGATCTCCTGCAGGAGCTCCACATTGTTCTCCCTCACCGGCGCCGGGCGCGGCTCCTTCAGGCTCTCCTCTTGCTCCTAACAAACACAGACGTCAAACCGACACACAGTGACCCCGTTTGAGGCATCGATGTCCGTGTGCGTGTTCCACACCAGAGGGCTCTCCATGATGCCTTTGAGGAAGATGAGGTCCAGGTCGTTGGCTGTGGTGGAGCTGGTGGTGCTGTCGCTCATCGCGTCCAACATCTGGGGCACTGAGACGGGGACACACACAGCGGGGAGGCCGTGACATACCAGAGTCAATTCAAATACACATGTACAGAAAATGTCAGATTGGTCAGATCCGATTTTGAAAATTGGGTTTATCAATTTCAAAACACTATTACAAACGTACGTTGGTCATGGAGGTGCAGATTGTTACTGTGGACCCACTCACACAGTTCACTGCTCAATCCTCGTTATATTTTAAATAGAACACACCCAATATGACGACGGCGTTAGTCCGTTTCAGTAATGATGATGTCATTTTAGTGGTACTCATATACTTATATTTATTTCCATCTAAAGACATTAAAATGTCCATGTCTTCACTTTGAGATCTGATGTGTTTTCCAAGTTTCCTCTATTTCTTTTTTGAGCAGTATATATATATATATATATATATATATATATATATATGCACATGTTTGTGTACATTAGTGGTGTAACGGACCACAGATCGATCCCCTCACGGTTCAGATCATAGTTACTGCTGATGTTCCCCTCACAGTAACTAGTACAAGTCCCTCAATGGGGTTTCTTCCTTACTTCAGAAATAAGATGCAACGTCAACTTTGTCTCGGTGGTTTTTATGGAAAATGAGTGACCCTCTCCGGATTACATGCGCTTGTCCCTCATTCCCTTAGTGTCCCCCAAGTGACTAAGATGCAGAGACAAACCAAACGTTACCTCACTAGCATTCCATGCAAATATGACTTTCTTTACTTAGGCAGATATTATTTTTGTAAATTGGATGTGAGTGGGGGGGGGGGTACAAGCAACAAACTCCTCGGTGTCTCACCAGGCTCCGTCCTGGTGGAGGCCACAGGCATTGTTGGGCTTCAGTCGACCTGAGGAAGAGAAAATAAAGAAAGTGTTCCAATAGTCCATCGACTGCAGTGAGCTCAGCTTTGGTGTAGAGGACATATGTAGAGCATGTACAGCCCTTCTATTCTATTGTAAGTTGAATATGCTGCGTTCATCCATCATTCACTGGTCTTGTTGTCCGATGTCTTAACGTCTTATTTCCGATGCGATGCACAAGTCGCCATCACCAGTTTGTGATTCGGGTGACTACACTCAGTCAAAGGATATTATATTATATATATATATATAATCATGTAAAATGGTTGCTTTACCAGCACAACATGGGACAGTAAACACACGTATTCACAGGCCGCGGCAGCGGGGGCGGGGCCACAGTGATTGTTCTGGAACCGAGCTTCCATTCTGAGCCGGGGGAATATGGGCGTGACTAATCTATACATTGCCATGACAACCGACACAATACAACGTCAATTTGGGGAGAGAACAAAGAGCAAATACTGATTATTCAACTACACGTGATGCCTTCGCCTCGTAAACACCATCTACGTGCCTGAGGCTGAGCTGGTGCTGCCATGGAAACCACCTCGCTCTGCTTCCACAGCGATTACACAACACAGCAGGATGACATACCTCCCATCACTATCACCACTTGTTTCAATCAGGTTATGCAAGTTAGGAACGGTGGAATTACAATATAACACCAATGTATCTGTGATAAGCTGAACTGGTGAGGGTTGTTATTAAATGTTATTCTCTATTATATTCTAATATTGAGTAATGTAGGATAATATCAGGCATCAATTAATGTGCGCATGCAGTGCAACACAGAAAAGACTGTTGGAAAAACTTGAATGTGGAAATATATATTTTGCACTCTTCCCAACTTCAATTTTAAGAGTTCAAGTAAATTGACTTACAAGATGTAACAATGTCCCCATAGATAGAAAAGGTTTGGGACAAAGAGCGAGTGCATTGCATCCCGAACACTGATCTGTGGAACATTTCTCCTGTTATATGAGAACAAACAAGCACCCAAATGTCATCATCGTTTCTTTGCCTTTTTCAACCACAGAACACAATTGCTGGGTTTCGAGTGCTAGCCGCTAGCGATGAGTATCGTTTGGGGTTTTTAGATACCGGTGCCTGAACTGACACTTTTTTAAAGAAAAAAAGCACATAAACAACAATTGCTGAAATTAAAAGATAGGTTTTTTTTTTAGTCAAAGTCAAATATTTTTCTTCAAATTGAACAATATATTAACTGTTTAAAACAATACTGTAAATATAAAGAAAAAAAAAACACTTGGCTTCAAACTACAGCGTTGAACTTTGTAACTTAAACTATGCACAATATATGAACTGTGCACCGTATGATCACAATGTTTTCCCCCTCTAACAGCCGGAAGTGTGTATGTCGTTAGGTAATTGGAACATGAATCATTTAATTACAGATGTGTGCTCACTGTGCAGGAACTAAAGAAATGCAACATATATTGAAAGGCATTAAGTTAGATTGACGCCTCTTGTTTGCTTCGTTTTGTTGACGTCATGGCATGTAAGGGAATTACGTCACTGTGCAGCTTACATGGTAGATTTTATTTTGGTTGGGTCAGCCAATCAGTTTCAGTACACATACCAGCATGATGCAATGCAAAAAAGGGTATCAAACATGCATTATTACTTAAATATTTAACATTTATTCCAACAGTATAACATAATAAGGACATCTTATTCAAACAATTCAGTATTTTCAATGTGTGTATTGTATATATTATATATATATTATATATATATATATATATATATATATGTGATCTATTAGAACATGTATATGTATATATTGAGATGCACCTATGAACCTAGTTTGTTAGGGAAACACCCGATCAGTGTGTTGAGGAAAGAACTCAAAAGCCCCACGAAACTTCACACAATGAAGAAGTTTGGATAAAATGTGCCTGTTTTCATCCGCGTCCTGCTTGCGTGTCCTCACTGCAGTCCTGTGTGCGTGCAGCTGGTTAGAGATGTTAACTTTAACAACTGTTAGCTGCTGCATGACGCCGTTATCACAGTGTGTAAATAAAGTTTTTCAAAACTCGGCTCAGGCACATAAATCACAAAACAAAGCAATGATTGAAACAAAAAAGAAAAATGTTTATTGCCAAGGCAATTCTTTTCTTCAAATTTAACAATTAATTTAATTTAACAATACTGTAAATATAAATAAATAAAAAACACTTGGGCTAGAAGTACGGCTTTGAAGTTTTGAACTTTTTAAACAAACTATGAACAGTTATATTGTCAGCGTGTACAGTTCACAGTATACTTCGTATAGGAACAGGTGCCATATTGGTACCTGTTTTCCGTACACAACACCAGCCACACATTGTCCTTCGTCAAAAATATATTTTAAACGAATGAGCGCTACAAAACTAGAAACGAGACGATTGATGAGCTAAAATATAATACAGTAATAGTTCTTACCAGTCCTGCTCTGTATATTTAGCTTAGTTTGCATCCTCACTGATAAATACTTTCATCATCTTTTGCTTTAAGCCACTAGGCAGCAATACGTGAGTCACATGTCAAATCCTCATTTGAGAAGATAAAAAGTGGTCATACTTTTCTGTGGATCCCAGGAAGAGTAGCCGTTGTACTGCAAAGAGCTAACGGGAACCCACCTGAGTATAAAACCAACGCCCTATAGGAATATACAGGAGAGGTGAAGAAGGAGGTGCTCAGCAGCACAACGGGCACATGTGAGCAAGCAAGAAAGGTGGAGGCATCCTCTCCTTGTTAACTACATGCAGCAGTCTATGGACGGAGAAGGGGGGACGCAAGCAAGACCATATCTGAGTGTGAGGAGAGGGTTAAAAAGATCTACCAGACAATGAGTCACCTCAACAAAGACAGTAAAAGAGGACATAAAAGTCCCCTTGTTCCTGCCTCCATGTCTCCCTAATTTATTCCCTCCTCCCTCCTGCCTCCACCATCATCCATCTGCTCACCGACTTCATGTGTAACACACACACACACACACACACACACACACACACACACACACACACAGTGTGTCAAACATGATAGCTGTAACTATTGGCGTTATCTATTCTATATAATGACCCCATATTTTTTGACCTTTTTACCCCATAATACCTGAATGTAATAACCAAGTACAATGTGTGACCACGTCAGCCAGTAGACACAATAGAGACACACACACACACACACACACACACACACACACACACACACACACACACACACACACAAAGAAACAAACAGTAGCACCACGCTAACGGTACACAAGTCGTGATACAAACACTCCCGCTACGCAGCGTCGTCCGTTCACTCTCACCGGGACGTCACAACAATGGCGGCGGGGCGCGCGGATGAAGACACCTACCGTTCACCAGCAAGACGCGTCCGCCGCGCTGCCTGGTCGCGTGCGCGGCTTGTTGTCGTACCAAGATGCAGCCACGCGCCAATGAGTGCGTTACTATTATGTCACCGGAAGAACACATGCGTGGGACTTCCGGGAAGATTTCAGAATAAAACGCCTCTGGTAAACATTCGCGTACATGCAGTTTCATTAGAAAGCTAAAGTTAAACTGTCAGATGAGAGACAGTGGCGGGTGGCCAATGGATGTCTCCTCCTTGAACCCAAAACTAAAGAAAAGATCATATTAAATTATAAATGTTTTTGAATTATGGAGCCATTCAAGCAGAGGAGACGACTGACAGCCACAACCGATTACCTACATATTACAATTTTCAGAATAAACAAATGCATTGCATGCACTTCTCATTAGGTTATTTTGTTAATTAAGGCATGCAGACGTAGTGCACCAGCAGATGGACCATCCGGGCTTCAGGTGAGGTCTTACGTTTGGGGAAGTTGTTAGACTTGTCACACATTATTTTTGTTGGAAGTTAAAAAGCAATGGCACCTGTTGACATCTGCCAGGTTCCTGTTTTTCAGCAGGTACAAACATCAAATTATTCAAATTAATAGTATTTAACAAATAGTAACGGGCACCACCCTGGGATCAGGGGCCAATAACCAGACTATAAATGAATTGTCTCACTGTTGGTGGTCATCCAATGTGTCGTCAATAGTCAAAGTTCTGTTTGAAGGTTTGAATTCGTGCACGAGATCATTATCAGAAAAGTGCAATTCATGCCACATCCTGATAAAAGAGTATTATTATATCAGGGGGATGAAGGACTGCTGGAGAAGAGCTTCTACTTCATTCCTGCTCCACTAGTGATGGACAAATAGATGCTCTGCAGACACCTATATGGTTATCACAGAAAATCTAAACCGATGAACCATTTCAACTGTAGGGGTGACTGTGGGTGAGTGGGGAGCACGGCCGTCCTCCAATCAGAGGTTTGTCTGTTTGATCCCAGGCTCTGCTAACCCGCATGTCGATGTGTCCTTGGGCAAGACACTTAACCCAACATTGCTCCTGTAGCTGGACTACAGTGTGTGAATGTTAGTGACTGATGGGCAGGTGTCACTGTGTATGGTTCTCCTGTCACCAGTGTGTGAATGAGTGAATGATGTCATGTAGCGTTAAAGCGCTTTGAGTGGTCAGAAGACTAGAAAAGCGTTGTACAAGTACAGCCCATTTACCATTTACCATATAGCACAGAGCTCTCTCGCCAGCCCTTCATCAACCTGAAGGAATCTTACCTCAGAAACCATTAACCAATTAGAGCAGATACCCGGGGCCTGTTATTATGGGGAGGAGAAGGAGAATGTATCTATTGGAGAAAGGATGGCACTCAGTTCAAATCCAAAATAATCAAACCTGCTGACAAGGGTTCAAAATGACTTATAATAACATAATAATAATAATACCTTACTGAAGCTAAACAGCACTAAACATTACTTACCTTCATCCTGCTCCTTACAACCTGAAACAAAAAAACTAATCCGGTAGGTTGTGGGACAAATTCATGAAAAAAAGAGGATTGTAATACCTGTCTGGTGAGGAGCCTACACATCCAGGAATCAGGAAACATTTATTGCCAAAATATGTCAAACATACAAGGAATTTGTCTTGGCGGTTGGTGCCAACGCATATTCTACCTTTATCCCAAGATTCATAAGGATCCAAAGACCTGGACGGTCCCACATCGGATTCCCACCGGCAGAGACTGTGTCTCATAGAATAGAGTTTATTGATATCCGTATTAACCACTTGTCCCAAAAGCATGAAAGATATATAAAAAGACACCTATGAAGTTATTAAAAACATTTTTTTAAATCTAGTGGTATGCTTTTCTCCATCGACATTGATTCTCTCTACACCAACATAGATACCCAACTGGGTCTGAAAGCGATAAGGGACATTAGAAAATATCCTAATCAGCCTTTGAGGAACAGAGATAGCCTGACATCAATGATCTCGTTAATTTGAGATGGATACTGGGACATTTGATTGGCCTAGGCATTTGGATTTCAGTATTTTTGTGATCTAAATCCGCTATTGAGTCCTGCTTCCGCCACCCCGTTGTGACAGCCTATTCGTATTTGTACCTCCAGATCCACGGGACTTCCATGGGCTAAAAGTTTGCCCAGCATAAGCAAATATTTATATGGCGGATTGGGAACCAATTATTTGTGCAAAAAAATTACCTATTTTTGTTTGTGTCGGAACCATTCTCAACTCCATTGACAAGGACACTTCGATTTCCTCCAGTGCCTAACATCTCTTGGACGGCACATCCCTTCACCATGGATATGCACAGTCTCTATACGAACATCGACACAACAATGCAGCTGGCAGCAGTTAAGATTCTGCAACAATTCCCTGAACAATCCCAACCAGACCAGGAGATCCTGGAGCTCAGCCTAACCAGAAATGACTTTGACTTTAATGGCCAACAGTACCTACAGATTAGGGGAGCAGCCATGGGCAAGACATTTGCCCCGGCCTATGCAGATGTTTACATGGCCACTTGGGAAGAATCCATTCTCCCTTTGTGCGCCAGTCCCAGTCATTACTACATTATTTGGATGACATCTGGATCTGGCCCCACTCAGGAAAGGAGTTTGACTCCTTCCTTAAGACCCTCAATTCACACCACCCGGTCATTAAACTTTCAGCCATCACCAACTAATCTTTTTTGGACTTTTTCACCGTCAATGGCTCCAACTTCTTGTTGTCTGGGATCCTTTAAATTAAAGTGTTTTTTTTAACTAACAGATTGACACTTATTGCTATATCGCACTGGTAACCATCACTGTAATGGCAATCCTAGGTTTGCTGCCCCTTTAGCTGGCTTCTTGTTGTTCTTTGCCATCAGGCACAGGTGGGAGTGATGTTTCGACGCAGACACACACAAGATTTTCCAGCGATGATTGTGGTTGAGGTTTGTAATTTATTGCAGGCAATTGTATAAACAGATGAACATACCGGTTGAACGTGCTCCTATTGATGGTGGTCTGTCTTCGTGGTCTGGTGAGAACTGTCTGGTGCCCCCCTACCTGTCCCTCGCTTCTTGTCCCCCTACGTCCCTTATGTACACCCAGGTGCACCTAATCACCGCCACCTAGTGTCCAAAGTGTCAATATAAATACAGTCTAACAAACAAAATATACTTTGCCAACAACAACACATAATGGCCCCTACACACCGGCCCCTAATTGTCTTTTATAACAATTACCAAAAAATAATAAGGGAATGTGTTGGCAATTAATTCTCTTCAGTGATTCTTCAGTCTTCTTTTGAAGTAGTCATTTTTGGGGCCCGGGGCTCCAAAACTTGGAACCTGGTGGTATCTGGTCCTTAGCACCAGGCCTTACTAAATCTCAGTTTCTTTAATCAGACCTATCTTCGTTATTGGTCTTTCCAATATGTTGTTTTTTGTCTGAAGTCGGACGGTACGCACAAGGCCTTGTGCATCTGCTTTCGTCTCCAATATTCTACCCATTAACCAGGAGCCTCGTGGTGCAGTGGAGTCGACCACCACAACTATGTCACCTGGGGCGAAGTTCCTTTTTACCTTCTGACCACCGCTGTCGTTCTTGAATTAATGGTAAGTACTCCTGTGTCCACCTTTTCCAGAAGAGATCTGCCATGTATTGTACTTGTCTCCATCTGCGCCTTAGATACAAGTCCTCTCTTACGAAGAGTCCAGGTGGTAGTATCGGCTTGGTTTTCAACAGAAGGAGGTGGTTTGGGGTGAGTGCTTCCAGGTCCATTGGGTCCTCTGAGAGCTTGGTAATGGGTCGATCATTTAGAATTGCTTCAACTTCACAAATTAAAGTTTGCAATCCTTCATCATCCAGAACTTGTTGGCTAAGAACAGAGCGCATCACGTTTCGGACCATGCGGATCAAACGCTCCCATACACCGCCGTGATGAGATCCTGCTGGGGGGTTAAAGTGACATTTAATTCCCTTCTGAAGCATAGCCGTCTGGATTTTGTCCTGATTCAAGGCATTGATTGCTTCTCTCAATTCTCTTTCAGCTCCAACAAAGTTTGTTGCGTTGTCTGATCTTAAAGACCGCACTTGACCTCGCCGACAAATAAATCTTCGTAGTGCATGGATGCAGGAGTCTGTGTCAAGAGTATATGCAACTTTGAGATGCACTGCCCTGCTTGCCATGCAGGTGAAGATTACGCCATATCTTTTAACAAGACTTCGTCCTCTTTTGATCGCTATAGGGCCGAAGTAGTCTACTCCTACATCTGTAAATGGAGGCTTGTCTGGTAGAATCCTTTCCAGAGGCCAACTCTTCCCCGCAGTCGTTTGCACACAACACAGTTTGTTATGATCCTTCTTGCTGCAGAGTTAGCTTTGATAATCCAGTACTTTTTACGGAGTCGGGACAGCATATGATTTCTTCCCCCATGGCCAATTTGTTTGTGGATATGTCGTAGCAATAGTGTGGATACGTGCAGGTCTTTCGAGAGAATCACTGGGTGCTTGGCCTCTTCAGGCATCGCTAGTCTACTCAGGCGACCACAGACTCTCAGAAGTCCATCGTCCAACACCGGGTCCAGCTTGTACAGATGACTGCTTCTTTTAACACCATTTTTACCAGCCCCTAGTGTGGATAGTTCCTCTTCAAAGCTTTGCCTTTGACTGAAAGAGATAACAGCACGTTCTGCATGCATCAGGTCCTCGGGCTTTAAACACTGTCTTTGGAGTGTTGCTTTAAAGGCGTGCATTTCCTTTAGTTGGCTGGCCTCGTCTTTAAAGATACTCACAGCGGTCTTGATCTCCTTTCTTTTTCTAGTCAGAGTAAGAGTCAGAGTAAGAGAGTTGTTTTTACTTTAAGTAGCCACGCTACAGCTGTCATTAGACTTTTCCAGGAAGAGAAATAACTCATCAAAGAGCTGGTGGGGTTCAATGGACCTTTCATAATAAGGTTACTTGTGATGTCTTGCTTGACTTCTGGATCATTGACAGAGATTGTGGTTTCCAAAAAAAGGTTTCTGCCATTCTTTTTCTGGTTGATCGAGAAACTCTGGTCCTTTGATCCATCTCCTGCAGCTTAAGAAGCGGTTTGCCGTTAGTCCTCTAGAGGCTTCATCTGCCGGATTTTCCTTTGTGCTGACATATCTCCATTGTGACACGTCGGTAACGTCCCTTACGAAGGAGATTCTATTTGCTACGAAGGTTCGGAAACGTTTTGTTTCGTTGGTGATGTATTTCAGCACTGTTGTGCTATCCGTCCAGAAGGTGGATTTGTTCAGCTGAAGCTGTAATTCTCTCCAAAGCATTATATCAACTTTGACAGCTAGAACTGCAGCAGTGAGCTCCAATCTGGGAATCGTTACTTGCTTTAATGGTGCTACTCTTGCTTTCCCTATCATGAAGGCAATGTGCACCTCCTTTTCGTTGTTTTCCAGTCGAAGATATGAAACTGTACCATATCCACTTTCGCTGGCGTCTGAAAAGTGGTGTAACTGTGCATGTCCAATTTGACCAAAGTTTGTGGGCTTCATGCAACGGTCCACTTTTAACTCTGTCATGTTGTTTAGATCTGTCAGCCATTGTGTCCATTGTTGAGAAATGGTTTGGGGTATGTTTTCATCCCATCCAAGGTGTTTTCTACAGAGTTCCTGCATAATCAGTTTGGCTGGCAGAACAAATGGCGCCAGGAATCCCAAAGGGTCGTATACAGAGCCAACCACGGACAGGATGCCGCGTCTGGTGTATGCTCGTGAGGGTGCAGTCATTCTGAACGTGAACACGTCTGTCTCAACGCACCAGTGCAATCCTAGTGCTCTTTCCGTCGGCAGGTTGTCCTTGTCCAAGTCCAACTCTTTTATTTCCTTGGTTCGGTTTTCTTGTGGAATGGATGCCAATACCTTACGGCTGTTGCTGATCCACTTAGACAGTATGAATCCTCCCTTCTGGCAGAGAGTGGTCAGGTCTCTTACCATAAGAACAGCGCCCTGTTCTGTGGACATGGATTTCAAACAATCATCTACGTAAAAGTTGTTTTTTACGGTGTCTATAACCTCTGCTGGAAAGTGAGTTTGGTTATCTTCAGCTGTCTTTCTTAGTGCAAAATTTGCACAACTCGGCGATGACACTGCTCCAAAGAGGTGTACTTTCATCCGATATTCGACGAGATCCTGCTGCACGTCACCATCAGGCCACCATAGGAATCGCAAGTAGTCAATATGGTTGTCTGACACTTTGACCTGGTGAAACATTGCTTTGATGTCAGCCATCAGGGCAACAGGCTCTTGTCTGAATCTGAGGAGTACTCCTATAAGTGAGTTGGTAAGATCTGGACCCTGTAGCAATTGTTCATTGAGCGATGTTCCCTTGAAGCCAGCGCCGCAGTCGAAGACCACTCTCAAGGTTCCTTTCCTCGGGTGATACACCCGTGATGTACCAGAGTTTCCCATCAGTACGATTCAGTTGATCCTCTGGTATCCTTTCCGCATAGCCGTTGTTAACCATTTCTTTGAGAAAAGTTGTATATTCTTCGCGAAACATCTCCTTTTTAACAAACTTGCGTTTCGGGCTTTGGATGCGTTGCTCTGCTATGCAACGGTTGCTTGGCATGCAGGGATTTTCTTGCTTGAAAGGTAAGTCTATGCAATAGTGACCATCTGTAATTTTTGATGAGTGATTCACGATATCCAGGAATTTTATTTCTTCTCTGGACATTTCCTGTTTCCTTGCTGCTTTCTTCATTGTAGTCGTGATTGTATTGTTTAACCAGTAGCTCCTCTAAGTTCACGATGGACAGTCGGTTGACAGCAGCAGCAGGGCAGCCATTCTCATCCCTGCTGTTGTCTCCTCTCAAAGGACCATATATGACCCACCCCAATAGGGTCCTCACAGCGTATGGTCCATTGGCTTGGCTATTGACCACCTCCCAAGGTTCCAATGCCTTAGAAGCATTTGTGCCTATGAGCAGGTCAATGCCAGAATCTATTTCATGAATCTTGACGTCCTTCAAGTAAGGCCATTGCATCAGGTCTTCTTGTCTGGGAATGTTGAGCTTGGAAACAGGCATGATCTTGTGTGTAAATACATTGGGCAGTTGTATGAAATCAGTTTTGTCCAGACTTGATATCTCTAAACCTGGGATATGATGACTAGTCACAGGTTTCACTTGGTTCATTGTACGTAAAAGAATACTAGTCTTTTGTCCTGTTACATTCAGTCTTCTCATCAGGCTTTCTGTGCAGAAGGTGGCTGAGCTTCCATGGTCCAAAAACGCATACGTCTGCAACACAGTGTCTCCCTTGGGGGTCTTTACTTGTACTGGCACAATAGAGGAGACAGGCTATTTCACCGGCCCCAATATGCCCACATGTATGAGGTGAGATAACAGCATTGCTCCCAATTGATTTTCCATCCAATTCTGTTTTCCTTCCTATGTCTCTTTGTTCAATGTGAAGTATTTCAGGATGATTTTTGTTGCAGATGTCACAAGTCAAACGACTATCGCAGTCTTTGCTCATGTGTCCTACCTTCAAACAGCCAAAACAGACTCCCCTTTTCTTTAAGAAGTCAATTTTTTCCTGTGCATCTTTTTCCTGATTTGTGGACACCGCACCAACGCGTGACCATCTCTCTCACAGAACAAACAGGAATTTTGAGGGTTGGTGACGGATACATTTTTCATTCCACTTGTCATTTTTTCTTGTATTGGCATTTCCACAGGTGTTGCAGTAGTTGCAAAACTGCTTCCTCTTGGTCTCGGCCTCTCTCTTGCTGTGACATAGGTTTTGACGGATGTAGTTGTCTTAGCATCCTGGATGTTCCCAAAAAGTGGATCCGACAATATCTTCACTTGTCTCTCCATGAAGTCTACCAAGTCAGAGAAACTAGCTCGACGTCCATGTTGTTCCTGGAGCTGACATGCCCTATTCCTCCACTTGTCTCTGAGCTTGTAAGGCAGTTTCAGAAGAATGGTCTTCATACTGGAAGCGACGTTCAACTCCTCCATATAGGTGAGCTGTTCCATTGCATTGCAACAACCTCTCAGGAATAATGTAAACGCTTGCAATACTTTCACGTCCTCTGGCTTGATCGCTGGCCAGGCAAATGCTTTGTCCATGTATGCTGTAGCAATCTTATGTTCGCTACCAAAATGTTCTTTAAGCAGTTCTTTTGCTCTTTTATAGCCCTCAGCCGAAGACAAATGTTGACAGCTGTGGACTAAATCCTTTGGATACCCTCTGGTATATTGCTCTAGAAAAATGCAATAGTCACTGTAGTCATCAGTCTTTCTTTCCACTCCTCTCTCGAATGCCCTGATGAAAACTCCATATTGCAAGGGATCACCATCATAAACGGGAATATCTCTTGGTGGTAAAGTAGAAGAGAGATTGTGTTGAGCTAGAAAAGTGGTTATGTATGTGGTTGCTTCTGAATGATGTGATAGATATCACCTTGATTATGATCATTATATCCAGGTTGTGTTAGAGGAGTCATATCCTGAGCTCTAACAGATGGTCCATCAGCGCTTTCTTTGGCTGAACAACCTGTTGCTGGGAAGAAGATTCTGTTCCCGTCCGCACATTCAATCTTTGTTGCACTTGATCGGGAAAATAGGTGTTTGCATGTGGATACTCTTTGACTGACCTTTTCCTTTGAACAGTTCCTTTTTCCAAATAAGAGTTCATCCCGTCTGACACTCTTGAGCTATTTCTTGATTCAAATACATTGATTTTTGCATTGGTTGCTGCCAGTTCAGTCTCTAGTTCCAGTTGTTCTTTCTTCCTTTTCAGTTCTTCCTGCCTTTTCAGTTGTTCTCCCTGAGCATCCAGGTCATGCGTTTTCTGCAGAGCGGCGACCCGTTCCATGAGAGCAGCCTTTTCTGCATGAGCTTTAATGCGAGCAGAGGATGTTGAAGATGCACGTGATGAGGAACTTGGATTTTGACACATTAGAAATACTGTCATCCGGTCCAATGTCATCTGTGATTATATTTTCAGCAATGGTATGCGTTGCATGCCATCCAACCTCTGAAAACCACACATTTGCATCCTGTATAAAACCATCAAATTGTCATTTTTTGTTGAAACCAGTGATTTTGCTTTTCAAGTTCATTTTTAGGCAATGGTAACTTCACCAATGACTCATGACTTCTTTTGGCATCATTACAGAGGTTGATTAATGTAACCAAGTTAGATTGCACTTCATTTGCATTCCCTTTTGATTTCATGAGCTCTTTCTGAAACTCCATTGACTTCTTAGCTTGCTTACATTTCAAGTTTCTTGCTTTCTGACAGTTTTCAATGAACATTTCCAAACCTTTATCAGTGTGTCTAGTAACCCTTTTTCCTTTTTCAGAATCCAATGCAACATTGCCATCTTGTGACCGAACGTCAGACTTGACGAAAGGACATATTTGTTTGTGATTCAGTAAACCGCACTGAAGGCAGAATGCGTCGTGCAGCTTATATTGTAGTGAGAGTCAACGAGATTCAGTGTTGCGGTTTCTGGTCCTATAGCTTTTCCAATAAAGCTTAGTGTTGCACGTACCTCCTCCGTGGCTCCTTGTTGTTTGGAGTTTCCAATCTCCTTCCATCAGCTCGCACAGGTGGCGTCAATCTTCCGTGGATTGGGCTGGCCGCGTCTGCCCTGGCAATCCTTATCCAGCTCCAATACTTTCACCGGCTCAATTTTCACTCATAGAGCGCAGTTCTCACTTTTGTATTGGCAATCTTAGGTTTGCTGCCCCTTTAGCTGGCTTCTTGTTGTTCTTTGCCATCAGGCACAGGTGGGAGTGATGTTTCGACGCAGACACACAAAAGATTTTCCAGCGATGATTGTGGTTGAGGTTTGTAATTTATTGCAGGCAATTGTATAAACAGATGAACATACCGGTTGAACGTGCTCCTATTGATGGTGGTCATGTCTTCGTGGTCTGGTGAGAACTGTCTGGTGCTCCCCTACCTGTCCCTCGCTTCCTGTCACCTACGTCCCTTATGTACACCCAGATGCACCTAATCACCGCCACCTAGTGTCCAAAGTGTCAATATAAATACAGTCTAACAAACAAAATATACTTTGCCAACAACAACACACATAATGGCCCCTACAATCACCCTCACAACTTGTGAGGCATTCTGAAGTCCCAATTATTGAGGTTTAAACGGATCTGCTCACAGGCGCAGGACTGAGGTTTGGCCACACACATCTTATTCAAGGCCCGAGGAGAGAGCGGCTACCCCTGATCCCTTCTTCGAAAAGTTAGAAAGGAGGTCTATGAGATATCTCCGCCTTTGAACCCCGGCTCTCCCAGGGGGGCAGGACAACACTTTGATCCCCTTCATTAAACTTACAGCCGCTTTTCAGCATGGGCGACCAGGAACACCAGAAGGAACTCTGACCGGCTCTTGGGTCCCACATCACTGTTTCCGTTGTTGGACATTGTCTCGGCCCACAGAAGAAACCCAAACTGGATTCAGGATGCATTGGTACACCCCTACCAGAACCGCAAGTCACCACCAGCAACCAGTGTTCATTTTGGCAGCTATTTTTGATTTAGTCTTAGTCTTTAGACGAAAAATGCATATTAGTTTTAGTCACATTTAGTCATTTTAATCCTTCTTAGTTTTAGTCGACGAAAACTAGACTATAATGTAATTAGTTTTAGTCACATTTAATAGCCATATTAAACTCATTTTCTTCCCTTCTCAGGCCCAGGGACCCCCTGTGTTGTATCTACAACTGCATAATAGTCTAGCTTGCAGTACTTGGTTGTCCATTAGATGTCCCTCCCATAGGACAGGTCTATAGATGTCCCTCATAGGACAGGTCTATAGATGTCCCTCATAGGACAGGTCTATAGCAGGTCGGCAAACGTTTTGACTCGCGGCCACAATGGGTTGTAAAATGTGACGGAGGAGCCGGGCCAAGAACAAATGGTTGAAGTGTTTGTGTGAGCTGATATAAATGACATGTGAATCATTACATGAAAGGATTTGGATTTTAACAAATAGCAAAGCATTTATTTGCAAGGCAATTTAACAAATTGGAAAAATTGGTGTAACAACTTCATGAGGACCAGGGACCTAAACGCAACATTTGTTGTCTTTGTCTGTTTACTTGCAATGCTTTTGAAACTTCATGCTCCTTTATTGTTTCCACTGTCCCAACAAAAGAGACCTTAACGTCCTACAATCGGTGCAATACATTATTTTCTTGGCTTCAGAACCTGCGATGAGTTTATTACGTTAGACGCGTTTGTGACGGAGCGTCTCATCCAGCTGAGGAAACGCTGCCTGCCGTCGCCGGAGAACAGAGCAGAAAGGTCCGACAGTCTTTAAACGGGTCTTCATGTTTCTGTGAAGCAGTGCGGCTTCAGCCTGCTAACAGTCAGCTAACCCGAGACAGCTGAGCTAAACTAACGAAGCCGAAAAGCGTAAAATAGTCGTCCTCACGGAACAGGCACGGAAAATCACCAATAAGTGTCATAATGTCATTCCTCTGGTCAACAGGGAGATGAGACAAGTTGTGGGGCAGTTGCGACAATACCTCAGTATTAGTTAGTCTGGCCCCTATTGATGCAGCATTGCGCATCACCAACCCGTCTTCATTACCATCGACAGGAGAGCTCACCATGGAAACAGCTGCAACAGGTGACACCGTCGTTGACTCCTGGGCCTCTGATGACCCTGGGTGAACTTCTCGGAGGTGGTAGCATTTCATCATGTTCACATGGCACACTCTATTTCTCCGCCTGCGGTCCGGGGTTTGAACCACATAATTTGTGTCACTGAGCTTCTTCTCCACTGCATAAGGACCGGAAAACTTAGTGGAGAGAGCAGAACCAGATATAGGTAAAATAATCAAAACTTTGTCACCTGGCTTAAACAAATGTGTGATTGCCCGTTGGTCATATCTTTTCTTCATCCTTGCTTGGGAAGAGGTCAGGGCCTCCCTAGCTAAAGAACAAGTTAGCTGGAGGCGCTCTTTGAGCTTGTGGACGTAGTCCGGAATACTTCGGACCTTCTTCTCGGGTACGACTAGTTGTTCTTTAAGAACTGTCAAAGGACCCCTAACTTCATGTCCAAAAATTAATTCAGCAGGACTGAAACCTAGGGACTCCTGTACAGCTTCGCGGGCAGCAAACATTACTAGTGGTACACTGTCATCCCAATCCCTCTCTGATTCATGACAGTATTTTTGCAACATTGACTTCATCGTCTGGTAAAATCTTTCCAGTGCCCCTTGGCTTTCTGGATGGTAGGGACTAGACGTCACATGTTTAATGTTCAACGTTCTGAGTGCTTGGGCAAAAGCTTTTGACATGAAGTTGGTGCCTTGATCGGTTTGAACTACTTTTGCCAGACCAAACAATAAAAAGAATTTTACCACAGCCTTTGTCATAATTGGGGTAGTTATCCTTCGTAGTGGGATGGCCTCGGGGAACCTAGTGGAAGCACACATTACGGTTAGTAAGAACTGATTTCCATTCTTAGTTTTTGGCAATGGCCCGACACAATCAACCAAAATTCTCTCAAACAACTCACCCATTACCGGAATAGGGGAGAGGGGAGCGGGAGGAATCACTTGGTTTGGTTTTCCAACGACTTGACACACATGACAAGTACGACAATAGTTAACAACATCAGTTTTGAGTCCTGGCCAAAAGAAATGTCTGAGGACTCTATCGTAGGTTTTGGTGATCCCCAGGTGTCCTGACCATGGGTGATCATGGGCTGAGGACAGTACCTGAGAACGATGGGATGTAGGTACCACTGGTAAGTCTCACTCCAATCCATCTCTTCTGAACCTCCACTAGTCCAGCGACGCATTAACAGGCCATTATCGAGAAAGTACCCCATTTGCTTTCTCTTTGCTTCTTCTTGGCTAAGAACAGATGAAGAACATTTCACCAGGGTGACATCTGCTCTTTGGGCTGCAATGTAATCGTCTCTGGTGGCTGGCAGTTCAACCCCCTCGCGACTGGTGAGGGTAGACCCAGTATCATCAGCAGGCTGAACCTCGCTCACAACAGCTTCAGGAACCGGTTCTGTGACCAGAAAAGTGTCAGACAAATCAATGCCATATCTCTTTGTGTGGGCTCTGGTCGTCACGCAAGCTGGAAATGTGCCATGATGCATCTCTGCCATGTTTTCAGACTCCAGCTAGGTCGTTTCCCAGGATGAAGTCTACCCCTCTAATGGGCAATGCTGGTAATACAGCCACTCTAAAGAACCCATTTACCAGGTGTGACAGAACATTAATTCTATGGAGAGGGGCTGGTATGAAGCTCCTGCCAACACCTCGAACAACTACACTTGAGCGACATGAGGATATTGATGACAATGGTAAGATGCCCTCGCGAATAATAGATTGGGATGCTCCTGTGTCCCTTAGCATCTGTACTGGACGCTGGTCTTCAGGGTTCCCAGTAAAGGAGACCAAGCCTTCAGACATAAAGGGTTTGAAACAGTCATCAGGTCCATCCTCTTCAGGTTGTGACATTCCAGCTTCCGGTGGTGACACCCCTTTAATCAGACCCATGCCTTTTGGCTTTTGTGGGCCAGGCGAGACCTGTTGTCTACGCTTCAGAGAAAAACAATCCGAAATGACATGTCCTTTCTTATGACAATAAAAGCATTCCCGATCACTACGAGGTGGTGACGGCGGTCCCTTAGACTTGTCGGATGGTGGACGGCCAAAACTCTGCCTCATAGGATGTGGCGTTGCCTCTCTTGCCCATTAGAGGGGTAGACTCCTCTCTGTCCAAGCGGAAGGAAGACACAAACACATGCTTATGCGTGAGGACAAACTCATTGGCTAGGACTGCCGCCTTTGACACAGACGTCACCTTCTGTTCATTTAAGAATACTACCACCTTCTCTGGTAAAGTGCTCTTGAAGTCTTCTACCAGTATTAATCGTCGAAGGGACTCAAACAAAGTGACGAATGACGACAAAGTGATAATTTACAGGTAAAGTGACATGTGCAGTGTGAAGGGGAGTGACCGGTGGAATGTTATAGTCAGACAGTGGGGGACCGGGCTCTGTTGATGAGCCCGACTGCCGACGGGAAGAAACTGTTCGTGTGGCGGGAGGTCTTAGTCCTGATGGACCTCAGCCTCCTGCCAGATGGAAAGGGCACAAACAGTTTTTGTTCGGGGTGAGTGGGGTCGGCCACGATCTTTTTAGCTCGCTTCAGAGACCTGGAAGCGAACAAGTCCTGCAGGGACGGCAGATTGCAGCCGATCACCCTCTCCGCAGAGCGGAGGACACGCTGCAGCCTGCCCTTGTCCTTGGCTGTGGCTGCAGCGTACCAGATGGTGATGGAGGAGCAGAGGATGGACTCCATGATGGCCGTGTAGAAGTGGACCATCATCGTCTTTGGCAGGTTGAATTTCTTCAGCTGCCTCAGGAAGAACAACCTCTGCTGAACCTTCTTTGTGATGTACAGCTCCCACTTGAGGTCCTGGGTGATGATGGAGCCCAGGAAACGGAAGGAATCCACAATAGTGACGGGGGAGTCACACAGGGTGATGGGGAGGGAGGGGAGGGTGGTCTGACCTAAGGATATGTGGCCGATACTGCTTCAATGTAAACTGGTGGGTAAAGCCCACCAGTTTACAAGGTTGTGTCATCTCTTTCATCTCCCTGTACACCAACAGCTGCACCTCCAGTCACCAATCCGTCAAGCTCCTGAAGTTTGCGGATGACACCACCCTCATTGGACTGATCTCTGGTGGGGATGAGTCCGCCGACAGGTGGGAGTCTGACCATCTGGTGTCGTGGTGCAGTCAGAACAACCTGGAGCTCAACGCTCTAAAGGCAGTGGAGATGGTTGTGGATTTAAGGAAGAACAGAGCCCCACCCTCCCCCATCACCCTGTGTGACTCCTTCCGCTTCCTGGGCTCCATCATCACCCAGGACCTCAAGTGGGAGCTGAACATGAGCAACATTGCTCCTGTAGCTGCGACTACAGTGTGTGAATGTTAGTGACTGATGGGCAGGTGTCACTGTGTATGGTTCTCCAGTCATCAGTGTATGAATGTGTGAATGGGTGAATGATGTCATGTAGTGTTAAAGCGCTTTGAGTGGTCGGAAGATTAGAAAAGCGGCATACAAGCACAGTCCATTTACTCTACAAGTACAGTCCATTCACCATCACCAGAAGGCTCAGCAGAGGTTGTTCTTCCTGAGGCAGCTGAAAAAATACAACCTCTGCTGAGCCTTCGATGATGGTCCACTTCTACACGGCCATCATGGAGTCCATCCTCTGCTCCTCCATCACCGTCTGGTATGGGCGACTGTGGGTGAGTGGGGAGCACGGTCGTCCTCCAATCAGAGGGTTGTGGGTTCGATCCCAGTCCCGGCTAACCCGCATGTCGTTGTGTCCTTGGGCAAGACACTTAACCCAACATTGCTCCTGTAGCTGCGACTACAGCGTGTGAATGGTAGTTACTGATGGCAGGTGTCACTGTGTATGGTTCTCCTGTCATCAGTGTATGAATGGGTGTGAATGGGTGAATGATGTCGTGTAGTGTTAAAGCGCTTTGAGTGATCAGAAGACTAGAAAAGCGCTATACAAGTACAGGCCATTTACCATTACCATTTACGCTGCAGCCACAGCCAAGGACAAGGGCAGGCTGCAGCGTGTCCTCCGCTCTGCGGAGAGGGTGATCGGCTGCAATCTGCCGTCCCCGCAGGACTTGTTCGCTTCCAGGACCCTGAAGCGAGCTAAAAAGATGGTAGCCGACCCCTCTCACCCCAGACAAAACCTGTTTGTGTCCCTTCCATCTGGCAGAAGGCTGAGGTCCATCAGGACTAAGACCTCCCGCCACCACTGTTCAGTTACACTTACTAGTTACTAGGTTACTAGGTACTAGTTACTAGGTAATTGAATTACTTACCAGTTACTGTGTATCAAAAGTAATTAGTTACTCTGAAAAGTAACTTTTAAGTTACTTTTATGTCTGCTTTTTAAATGTAATGCTTATAAATAGTACTGAACAGTCAAACACAATAAACATATTTTTTAGACCTATTTTATTGTAATCAACAGGGCAACAGGCCTTCAAATCAAGCAATAGTACAAAAGTCCTTTTTAATACTTAACTTAATACAAAATAACTGTTTCAGGCATTTGCCTGAAGGCAACTGGCTCGACAGTTGACAGGATGCATCTCATCTTCAACATAGCGAGCAATCAATCTATTCAGCTCTGCCCGGTTTAACGGCTGCACTGCATCCGTGTAAAGTGGAGCCGTGGTTGTTTGCGTGGAGCGGCGCCTGCAGCATCCGCGGGGCTGCGGTCCTTCGTCATGAGCAACGCGATGCTGTTTACATGCACGTACGCCGACTATTCTGCCACACACAACATTTGGTGGCCACAACTATTTTGTGCTGACAGGCAGCTGTTTACTTACTATTTGCCGGCCCTCCGTTCATGTCACAAAAGAGAGTAACGCGAGTAACAAACTCATTTCAATTTCAGTAATTGTAACTGCGTTAATTTGTTTAAAAAAAATACTTCGTTACATGCTCGTTACCGCTAAAAGTAGTGGAATTACAGTAACGTGTAACGCGTTACTCCCAACACTCTGCAACACACGCAAGACTTTACAACCAGGAAGTGAAACGAGTGCGTCGACACGACGGAGCGTAAAGACGCAGAAACATGCGCTAGCCTTTAGTCCCTCCTCGACCACGACTTGTCTTCACCTTTGACCTCTGCATCTCCCGCTGAATGCAGCCTCTGGTCCCTCATTCACTCCCAACTCTGCATCTGCTGGTTTCTTCACAGAGAGCTAAACACTCAACAAAGTCCTCCTTTGTCCTGGCTCCCAAATGGTGGAAGGAGTTCCCTAATGATATCAGGACAGCATGAAGCCTGTAGAGCTAAACACACATATCTACCCACTACACCTGAAGTACTTAGCACGTTGATGACGCTTATGAATGTTGCTTTCTTAAAAGAAAAATCCCTTCTTTGTTCTTGCTGTTCTGGTTCTGTTCCCTCCTGTTTGAATTCACTTCATATTAGAACAACATCTCAATGGAAAATATAAAGCATGTGATATAAAGAAAGCCTCTGCATATTCAGTATTTACCTACTGCTTTGTAATTCCTCAACCAGCCTCGTTTCCGACGGGTTTGAGGAGCCATTCATTCCAGTCAAATCACAAACAGCGAACACAAATGTTGTCTTGATGTCCCGATCGATGTTCTCTGTGCGTTCTCACTTAGAGGTCTCATCCTCATGGTGTCGTATGACGTTTCCATGTCTTCATCAACTAATTCATCAAGTTCTCTTGTTCATTGTGACCTTGAAGTAATAGATCTGCTCACGCCAAGATTACACGCAAATATGACCTCACATTTCTCCACCCGTACAGTCAATTCTTTCTCCTTTTGCCTTCAGCCTGTCTGCGCTGTCATGATATGTGATCATCTGCATCATTACTGTTTGACTCTTCAACCTATTTTTCCATCTTTACACTTACTTACCCTTTGTCATACTTTCAAACACTTTCTTTTCTCTTCTTTACTTACTTCCCTATTTCCTTCCCATCAAAATAAACCATCTAGTACATTCATTCATTCAGCAACCTCTCATGTTTAGCGTATCCAAATGTAAGTGTGTACCAGTTGAACCATCACAAGATGACCGTCTAACAAAGTTTCCATATTTCATGTACTGGTACTATCAATGTTCCTTTGATCAGACATTTGCTTCCATCATCCAGATACTGTATCAAGTGTATCGTGCACTTTAACCTCAACAGCAGCACTCAACAATTTACTGCTTATCTCTGAGTTTAGGAGGAGACTAAAAAACTACAAAGATTATTACAAAAAACTGACACTATATACAACAATTCGCCTTATTTCTCATCACCTTCATTCCTCATTTAAATCTTTCACAAACGTGTCTCTTCATTTTTAATGACAGTTTCCCTCTATTAGTAAATCAATGTTTCGTACTGTTTGTAAATCCATTTTCTGACACTCTCAATAGTCTGTACTTTCTATTCTCCCTTCTTCTACCTGGAATGTGAGTCGTAAACTGGGGAGACTGAGCAGAGTTGGGAAGTAGTGGGGGTCGATGTGTCACCAGTTAGTTGTTATGGGGGTTGCATGGGGGGGGGGGTGAGGTGGACCCGTCCTCTGGTTCTGCCGGGCTGCGTGCCGTGGAGAAGCGTTTGGTTGCGAGACTGTCACGATCCAGCGCTCCCCTTCCCCAGAGTACTGAGGCCTTCAATATCTGGTCCCCAAACTCCCCCCTGTTTACTGTCCAGTTGGTCTGTCCCGTTTTGTTTAGCAGGAGTAAAGCGGTCTGGGACGCCGCTCACGTCCATCTACGACAGGCCATCCAACGTCAGAAGGTGAACGCAGACCGACACAGACGCGCGGCACCTCAGCTCCAACCCGGTCAGGAAGTCTGGCTCTCCACGCGGAACATCCGTCTCCGCCTCCATTCCAAGAAGCTAAGTCCTCGTTTTATCGGCCCATTCAAGATTATCAAGCAAGTCAATGCGTTGTCTTCTCGGTTACAGTTGCCCACTCATTACAAGATCAATCCAACTTTCCATGTCTCCTTGCTCAAACCCGTTGTCAGAACCCAGGATGGCCAGTCAGGCCCTGAGGCTCAGTCGGCACCACCACCCCCTTTGCTTCTGAATGATGGTGTGGCATATATGGTCAGATCTCTGCTGGACTCTTCTGCTGCTGCTGTTTGTCTTTTATTTTGGCGGGAAATCACATTTAACGCTGTGAATACTCCACTTTCTGAGGAAATAAACTCCACCCTGTTATCAAATGTGTGCTTTGTGTGTTTTTGTTGGTGACTTAAGTGTGACATTTAGTGCAGAATGAAAGCTTCAAGTTGCACCTGAAGTAGCGAGCTCAGTAGTTTGTGTTGTTGTGAGACGGCTCTGCGTGAAGGTTAATAAGGTTAATAAAGCAACTTATTCATTACTCATTTCTTTATTTACTCACTAACGTTTCACTTCCTTCTTCAACATGCTGCACCACCAATGTTTCCTCTGTGCTATTGACACAGCAATAGGGCTGTAGAATAAATACAGATATTATGGAGGAAATAGTACAAAAGTCAATAGTACAGCATCTTTAAAAAGAATCAGAGTATTTCATGTCAAAAGAAATAATACAGCGTGTTGAAAGCATCTTTATTTGATGGCATGTTTAAACATGTACAGTTGTTTCCAATAAAAGTCATTTATTAACATTAGAGCCAAACAATTCTATTTCTGTTAAAGTAACACATGGAGTAAATGTTGTAAATGACATTATAGTGAATAAAAACACAAGTAACGCATATTCAATATTTCCTTGAGAGGTTTGCTGAACCATTAAAAAGCTTCTTGTTCAAAACAAACCTGATTACGTGAAATTAGATTTGATTTCACGCAACAGATTTAGAAAGATTTGAAGTTAAATATTTTCCTTATTCACCTTGTTTTTATTATTGCTGATGAAGCGCACACACACATAAGGACACATTTGTCTCATATGGGGGGGACAGATGAAAGACCGTCTTATAAAATGTCTTCTTGAACACATAAAGATTAAGATTAAAGCCTAATTAGGAGCCAATATCTAAATGATCATCTATTGATTGAAGGAGCACAGCAGCATTAAGCTGAGCTCTTTCACACTTCCATCTGAGTCCCAGAGAGCTGTGGACCCCCCCCCAGAGTCCAGACCAGCTCAGGTACCAACACCTGCTCCACCTGCATCTACACCCACATGAACCACCATCAGCTGTACAGACTGAACTATGTCGTGAGCAGAGTGGAAGGTTCTCCAACAGGAGGAGACTCTCCATCCTAAAGAGAACACAGAGACACTGAGGAACCATAATTGGACCTGAACCTGAACCCGGGATAAAGAGGTTCAGTGAATGTGGTGTTGAAGGTGTGGAGGTGGATCAGTGTGTCAGAGGAGACGTCGTAGAAGGACAGAGAGCCAGCAGGACAGTCCACATACACTGCTACTCTACCAGAGGAGGAGGAGGAGGAGTAGGAGGTGATGCGTGTCCCTGTCTGAACAGAGTAACCTCCATAGGAGCACGTCAGAGTCCAGGACTGATTATTCCATCCAAACACCGCGTTTCTACGGTCTCCTTTCCTCTTGATTCCTCTGTAACTCACTGATACATCAACGTTTCCGCTCCACTCAACCTCCCAGTAACCACGACCAGTCAGACCAGTTCTACACAGCAGCTGATGCCAGTGGTTAAATCTGTCTGGGTGATCAGGATAAAACTGATCCTCCATCACCCATGTCACCTTCCTGTTGTTGTCAGACAGTTTGAGTTCTCTGTTTACTGTGTTTGTGTCGATTGTGAGTTGACAGGAATCTGATGAGAGAACAAGACACAATACAGCTGCAGTTATTAATCATGTGTTCATCTACTGACACTTTGATGATGACATCACAGAGGTGAATGAGTGATGTCACAGTGTGAAGATGGTTGAATCTTCATGAATCAAAGCACACTTACACTTCCTCAGACCTGGTCTCAGCCATCGGACTCCATCAGGCTCCACCCTGAAAGGAGGAGGGGGGTCAGAGCAGCATGGAGACATGGACATTACATCACTCTCACACACAGCTTTGTCCTTCACCTCTTCTTCTTCCACAGCTCATCATGTTCACTCATTCATCATCAGCATCATACTGACCATCATCTTCATTTCACACTCAGTCAATCAAATGTTTCAACCTGCATCAAGTGGTTTCTTTGTCCACTTGTGCTTAAACACAACATGTGACATGTGATCATCTTCTACAGTAGTTCTGTGTAACATGAGATCAAGCAGCTGCTTCCACATCCAGCTGATGGATGAAGTCCACTATTCTCTGTGGTTCATCTCCACCACAGTCAGCTGATCTGGGGTCAGTGTTGGACCTCTTGTGTTGGTTTAATAAGGACTGTTGTCTCTCTGAAGTAAAGGAGAAAGTATCCTGAGATCACTACAGCACCAGAAAGGTTTGGACTGAAGGACAAAGACACACTGGAGGCAGATGACCAGCATCTACACATCCAGGTGTTGACAGGTGGTGTCTTTCAGGAAAGAAGTGGGTTTATTTGAGTGCTGTTGCTCGAATAAGTGTCTGAAGTGAAGGATGAGATGTGCAGCGTGTTCTGTGTGTTACTGAGAGTCCCTGTGAGGACGCGTGGGTCCTCATCACCAGTCAGATAAAGTCACAGTTAAATAGTTCAAACTGGGAAGAAATGAATCCACCACATCTGGCGAGCTACCCCCGACCACGAGCCGGACCGACACCGGAGCTGCTGCTCCTCTCCTCTCACCGACCCAACGCCAAGACATCACCAGAGGGAAGCAGGGAGACCTTTTCTAGTCCTCTACAGTGGTGCCGTCGGTCTGTGAGGGACGAGGAGTGCTGCTGAGGGAGGAAGTTCTCCCACAGGAACCTGCCAGACCACTATGGAGGTGAAGGACGGTGTTTGTGTGAAGTAACTGTTTGTGACCCCAAAGAAGTAAGTACCAGTAATGCTGCTTGGTACGTTTATTAAATTGGACATAATGCAGATTGGACGTCCATCTAAGTGTAAAGTGTGCAGACTGACTGCAGGTTGGAGGCTGTCATGAAGAAGAAGAAGACATTAAATGAACAATGTGTTTTATAGCCTGCTAAAAAGCTAATACTGTGTAAAACAAAAATGCTTACAAAGTCGCTTTGCTTCCTGCACAAAAAAAAAAAAAAATCTGTTCACCATATAAAGCTGTTTTCCTGTATAAGCACTTAGTACCGCAAATAATGCACGAACCTGAGATGTCAGCTCGAAACCACGATTGACGCAACCGAAGCCCCTGTGACGCACATTGCTTCTGTTAGAAACGTATATATACCAACATGTTTTAACCTTAAAAAAACGTCTACTAGTCTTCAGTCTAGCTCATTGACCATTGGTGCTCTGCCTCAGTAACCTTTAGGGTCTGTAAGATATAACTGCTTTTTATTGTTTTCTATATCAATTTTTGTAAACCTTTTTGCTTTTTATATGAATAAAAATTCTCCTTTTTGGGGAACAAAAGACCATTTGTTTCCGGGGGATTCCTTTCCACTGAGGAGCCTCCTCCAAGGAGCTGAATGACCAGAACACCACTTCGAAAGCTGCAGACACCGGTGAGTGCCCTTATTTTGATACATAGAGGTACCAGTCACACTCGGTATGAAAGGACAAGCTCACCCGTCGGAGGGGCTGTAGGCCAAACATATAGGTCCCGGGTGAGAACTTAATCAAAAAGGTTCCTTTACTCAAGAAAGTGTTAGAATAAAGTATCACAAAGGTATCGTCTTAACTAACCTGCTTCACCATCATCCGCGTCAGATATTGTGGGGAAGATAAGCAATACTGTGTGTACCGAACAAATACAAATACTAAGGAATATAATCGATATTAGAGCTCATCTTAACGCTAACAACGATAAGTTACACAGTGACTATAAAGTAGTTCCGCTGCTGGCGAAAACCTGAGGCTCCATTGTGCACCCAAGTGAATACGGCATAAAATGTGCAACTTCAGCCAAACAGCCTCGTCTGGATACATATTTTGCGTCGTCCGCCACAAGTTGGTTGTCTGCAGCACGACAGGAGGCCTGCAGGCAAAAATAGATTTTGTTCATATGCGAGGACTTGAGGCCGATCAGAGTGGTGGACGGGATCGGCTTCAGGGAGTTCTGTGAAGCACTGGAACCGAGCTGAAGGGAAGCCACACTGCAGAGAATCTAGGCGAATGAAAGAGATATTGGAGGTTCTTCACATACATGGAGGATATACATACATGGTTCTTCACATGATGGAGGAGCACGGCCATCATGGAGTCTATCCTCTGCTCCTCCATCACCGTCTGGTACGCTGCAGCCACAGCCAAGGACAAGGGCAGGCTGCAGCGTGTCATCCGCTCTGCAGAGACGGTGATCTGCTGAAATCTGCCGTCCCTGCAGGACTTGTTCGCTTCCAGGACCCTGAAGCAGCTATAAAGATGGTAGCCGACCCCTCTCACCCCGGACAAAAACTGTTTGTGCCCCTTCCATCTGGCAGGAGGCTGAGGTCCATCAGGACTAAGACCTCCCGCCACACCAACAGTTTCTTCCCATCGGCAGTCAGGTTCATCAACAGAGCCGGTCCCCCACTGACTAACTATAATATCCCACCGGTCACTCCCCTTCACACTGCACACGTCACTTTAACTATAATTTATCACTTTGTCGTCACTCGTCACTTTGTTACTTGTTCGCTAGTGCACTTTATGCTTAATATTTTTAAACTTTTTAAAATATTTTAAATGTTTAACTTTAACTTTATTCTCTTGTTTTATACTAACCCATAGCCTTATTCTACTAACCCATTGCATTAGCATTTAATTTTACTTTACTTTATTACTTGTGCACTGCTGTCTTGTCTATTGTTACACTGTCTACTGTCACGCACCAACCGCCAAGACAAATTCCTTGTATGTTTGACATATTTTGGCAATAAATGTTTCCTGATTCCTGACAAGTGGATCAGTGATTGTCATCACAACGGACGATCCCACTGATTACGTGACATCTTCACAGGGGAAATATACCATGTGTGAGCACACAATGAACTGGCTGTGCGTAAAGGGCTCGGGGGTCAGAGCCATTGAAATCCCAGATACCTCCTCCAGCAGAAACAACAACTTCTAGGATTGTAAAGGGAGAAGCTGATCAACGACTGTCCAACGAGATGGAACAGCACATATGAAATGATCTGCAACGCATTGGAGCAGCTGTGTCTGCTGTCATCTTTGAGAAGAAACTGTCAAGAATGGAGCTGACCACAAGCCAATGGTCCCTAATGGAAAAGGTGAGCAGAGTGTATGAAATATGTACCGTGACAGGCTGGACAAATGCAAACGTTCCCTAACAATAGGTAGAAGGACGGGCCCTATTTACACCATGGATAAATGCAAACCTGTCAATCTAATATCAACGCATATTATATTATGTTATTCATTGCAGGTACAAGAGGTCCTTCAACCCTTTAAAGGGGCAACAGAAGCACTTTCAACTGACAAATGTCCAACGGCCTTTAAAACATGTTGTGAACAAGCAAAGGCAGGCGAACCAGAACCAGATAAAGACATAGACCATCACAGATGTGGAGAAGCGGTACAGCGAGGAAAAGGATGCATTTAAGCTGCTTAACAAAGCCAGTTATCTGGATCCAGGCTTTCATGGCCTCATTCATTTAAAAGAGCAGCAGGTGGCTCTACTGGAGGAGATGAAACCAGTGAATGTGGCAGGCAGTGAACCCCGTGATCAGCAACCCGCTGAGAAAACTGCTTCAACTGCTGTGGGGTGTCTCTTTGGAGACACGTCCTGCAGGGACAGCCCAGACCAGGACGTCAATCTGCTGCTTCAAAAAGAGAGTCTCCAATAGCTGTCCGCTCTGAACGCTGGAATATAGTCAATAAAAAGGGGTCAGCACTGGCCCCTTCAAATGTGGACGGCAAATAACCTGTAGACCCGACAGTGACCGCGCACTCAAAGTTCCTCACAACCCCTGACAATGGAATGAATTGCACTCAGGTTTTTCCCTATTTATACAAGCACCAAGAATGTAAGTAGCCTCTGTCGTTTTTAATGGCACTTTATTTTTTATGAACCTCCGGGTAAAAGTTCTTTGTCGTCACATTTCTCGGAATTGTGTGGCTCATTTTATTTAACGTTAACAGAAACATTACTAGTGTGGGCTCGTCGCTACTCTACTGACGGTATATTGCATGAATTAAATAGACTACAACAGATTCATGCACTGGTTGGATTATTTGCTGTTTCAAGGAAAAGTTGCATGTTTACCAGCACAGCTCGCTGGGAGCGTTCAATGTCGTTACTTTATTATTAACAATTAATGTTAATAATAATTGATTCAATCACTGAATGAAGCCTGCCATATTTGGGACAAGAATCACAACCTTAAATTGCACAAAACTCTTGATCAGCATTTATTTATTGTTGTCGTTCATTTAAAGCGCGAGAATGAGAGAATGAGAATATGTGTGTTTTTTTAAAGGGAATGTTCGAAGGTCATTTTTGAGATTTTGACAGACCTAGTGGACGTTGTTTGTGGACAATAAGGACGGGACCATGAGAGTTTAATTCTAGTGTCAGACTAAGTCGTGTTACTGGGGACTTTTCCCAGAGTCCACGGGGCGTCAGGGTCTAAAAAACACGGGCAAAATGCACTGAACAAAAAATAAATGGAGGAGGAGAAGGAGGAGCTAAGTCAATCCAGGTGGACACAGCTGGGATAAGTGCACGTCCACGGCTTTCTTAAGTGGACCACGGTGTCCATCACAGATCTACTGACGCACAAATGGAGAGTGGGAGTGCATCATTGGGAGTGCATACGGTTACACCCAATGCACTCGCCCCTGCACTACCTAATCCTAGGCTTCCCGTGGTTAACTCGCCACAACCCACACATAGACTGGCGCACCGGGGACATTGTGGGTTGGGGGAAGAGTTGTAGGGACCAGTGTCAGGAGCCACAGCTCCAGGGGAGGAGCTCCTCAATTAATCGGGTGTGCACTGACTCTGTTACAGACTCGCAGGTCACCGATCTAACCAAGGTGCCGGGGTGCTACCACCACCTGGCGGAGGTATTTAACAAGACCAAAGCCACAGCCCTACCACCTCACCGTCCGTTCGATTGCACCATCGATCTCCTACCTGGATCCCCCATCCCTAAGGGTCGACTGTATTCAGTTTCGGGGCCCGAGAGGCAGGCCATGAAAGACTACATTGAATCATCCCTGGCGACAGGTTTGATTCGGCCGTCCTCATCCCAGCAGGGGCGGGTTCTTCTTCGTGGGGAAGAAGGATGGAACTCTTCGCCCATGCATAGACTATAGCCCGCTGAACGCAATCATGGTCAAGAATCGATACCCCCTTCCCCTAATGAACACTGTATTCGACCAGCTACAACACGCGCAGATCTTCACAAAACTAGATTTGCGCAATGCATATCACCTGGTTCGCATCAGGGAGGGGGACGAGTGGAAGACGGGATTCAACACCCCCTCAGGACATTACGAGTACCTAGTCATGCCTTTCGGTCTTACGAACGCCCCGGCAGTTTTCCAGGCCATGATTAATGATGTGTTGAGAGACTTTCTAGATCATTTTGTATATGTTTACATTGATGACATCTTGATCTACTCACCCGACCTTGACACCCATAAGAGACAGGTCGAGAGTCCTACAGCGCCTTTTGGACAATGGGCTATATGTCAAGGCGGAAAAGAGTGAGTTCCATGCCACTACTGTCTCCTTCCTGGGCTTTATCGTAGCTCCTGGAAAGGTTCAGATGGATCCGGCTAAAGTAAGTGCGGTAGCTGATTGGCCTACACCTGATAATCGCAAGAAGTTGCAGCAATTCCTCGGTTTTGCCAACTTCTACAGGCGGTTTATCAGAGGCTTCAGCGCGACAGCAGCCCCGCTCCATGCTCTCACTCCCCCACAGGTCCCGTTCCGTTGGTCGGCCGATGCAGACGCAGCCTTCCGGGAGCTCAAGCGGAGATTCACCACAGCTCCCATCCCGGCTCGCCAGTTCGTGGTGGAAGTGGACGCCCAGCGAGGGATCGGGCCATCCTCTCCCAGCGAGCTGAAGGGGACCACAAGCTTCACCCCTGTGCCTTTTTGTCCCGCCGATTGACGCCAGCAGAGCGGAACTATGACGTGGGGGACCGGGAGCTACTGGCAGTGAAGGCAACATTGGAGGAATGGCAGCACTGGCTCGAGGGGGCTCACCCGTTTTTGGTTTGGACAGATCACAAAAATCTACAATATATTAGGAAAGCCAAGCGACTCAATTCGCGTCAAGCCCGATGGTCATTGTTTTTTAACCGCTAACCCCTTCTTTATCCTACAGACCGGGGTCGAGGAACACCAAGCCTGATGCTCTGTCACGGTTGTTCAGCCCTGAGTCGGTGGCCAGGGCACCTGAGCCTATCCTCCCACTAAACTGTGTGGTTGGAGCAGTGACCTGGCCAATAGAATCCAAGGTGAAGCAGGCTAACGGTGAGACCCCTCCACCTCGTGGGTGTCCTGATAATCGCCTGTTTGTCCCTGTGGAATTGTGCCCTCAGGTGATTCACTGGGCTCACTCGTCCCTGCTCACCTGCCATCCGGGCGTACGGCGGACCATGTTTGCCATCACGCAGAGGTTCTGGTGGCCCGCCATGGAGCCGGAGGTCCGGGAGTACGTGGAGGCATGCTCAGTCTGTGCCAGAAACAAGAACTCCTCCAGAACCCGGGAAGGCTTGCTCCAGCCACTGCCCATTCCGTCCCGGCCATGGGCCGAGATCTCGGTAGACTTTGTCACGGGGCTCCCGACGTCAAACGGTAACACCGCTATCTTGACTGTGGTGGACAGATTCTCCAAAATGGTGCACTACATAGCCCTACCTAAACTGCCATCAGCTAAGGAGACGGCAGTGGTGATGATGGACAGTGTTTTTAGGATTCACGGTTTCCCCCGGGACATTGTGTCGGATCGGGGGCCACAATTCGTCTCCAGGTTCTGGAAGGAGTTTTGCAAGCTCATCGGAGCCACGGCAAGCCTTACATCAGAGTACCACCCTGAGGCTAACAGCCAGACTGAGCGCCTCAACCAACAGCTGGAAACCGGCCTCCGGTGCCTGGTGGCGCAGTGCCCTGCAGCCTGGAGCAAGCACCTGACGTGGGTCGAGTTTGCCCATAACTCCCTTCCCACTTCCGCCACTGGTATGTCCCCCTTCCAATGTGTGTTCGGCTACCAACCCCCTTTTCCCAGAGTCCGAATCAGAGGTGTCTGTGCCCTCTGCTCACGCCCTGGTCCGCCGCTGCCGCCGCATCTGGGCAGCAACTCGCCAGACGCTGATTAGACAGGGGGACAGGGTCAAGAGGGCAGCAGACCGCAGATGGAGACCGGCTCCGGTTTATCAGCCCGGCCAGCGAGTGTGGCTCGCGGCCAAGGAACTGCCCCTGCAGGTGGAGTCATGCAAGCTGGCCCCACGATTCGTCGGCCCGTTCCCCGTGTCCAGAGTGATCAACCCAGCTGCTGTACGCCTCCGCCTGCCCAGGTCGCCGTGTTCACCCCACATTTCATGTTAGCAAAATAAAACCAGTCAAGGAGAGCAGTATGGTGCCAGACCCCAAGCCCCCCGCCCTCGAATGATCGACGGTGGTCCGGTCTACACTGTGAAGAAGCTGTTGGCAGTACGGAAGCGCGGCAGAGGCTGGCAGTACCTCGTAGACTGGGAGGGATACAGCCCGGAGGAACGACAATGGGTGGCTCCCAGCCTCATCATGGACCCTGATCTCGTTCGAGATTTTTACAGAGACCATCCGGACATTCCAAGGCCGCCTGGAATTCGGCCTCAGGGGGGGGTACTGTCATACATGTTGGTGAAGTTTGTGTCCCGTCTTACGTCTGATTTTGATACTTGTTTTATTGTGGCGTCTAAACCCCCTCTCGTTTCAGGTGCCTTGCTCTTGCTCAGGTGTCTCCTGTCGATTGTCTCCCCTGATTCCTAATTGTCTCCACCTGTTTCCTCACCTCCCTCATGGATACTTATTGTCTGCGTCACATATATGTGACACATATGCACAAATCTCTAGAAGCTGTGTCTAATTCTAAATATCTTTATAATGTTTATACACAACAAACGTGACGGGACAAAAAAGATCCTCTCAAGATAAAATATTAAAACATTTTGCAGGCTGCAAAGTTTGCAAATGGTGTAGAAATGACTAACAAGATGCCTGCTACATTCTTCTGTGTCCATGAAGGTGATAAAGATGTGTGCCAAGGACTTCAGTGCCAAACACACACTTCTGACAGTACGACAAATAGTGCCTTTATTTACAGGTTCAGCATCTAAAAACATGCCGCTCTCAACAAAGCTCAGTGCCACACAGACATCTGTGGGATGGTGAGATGCTTCACGCTGGTCTGATCTGTCCACAAACACCTTCTCATGTCTGAAAGCACATCTCAATATCAGTGCTTCTTCGTCCAACACGTGCTTTAGAAATGGGCATGATGGTGCAGGAAGGAACACAGGTGAATGGGACTTTATATATCGCCCTCATCTGTTAAACACGTTTATTTCGGATCAGAGCGGCAGCTGATTTAACACATGAGACTCCAGGACGAATCTTAACCTGGCTGCTAACTGCAGAAGAATAAATCATCATCAGGACAATAACAACAGGAGGAGAGTTACATAGTTAGGACTGAAGGGCTTCACTCAATCTGATGGTCAAAGAAATGTAACCTAACGTGTCGCATCATCGCCTCGTTGGTGTCTTTCTGGAAAGAGCTTTGAGTGTTGTTGCTCCAGTAAATCTCCGTGAATTGAAGAATCCAGATCATCAGTGCGTTCTATCGGTGTGTGTAACTGAAAGTCCCTATGAGGATATGTGGGTCCTCATATCGAGTCAGATAGATCGAGAATACTTAGAAAATAGTTAAAAGTATAGATAAATTAACCCACAACACAAGCCATCACCTCCCTGTTCAGGCTCATCCTGGCTACTGTTCCTCACTACTTCTGTCTGTGTTGATGGTCTCATGTGGGCAGAGGTGTCAAGTAACGAAGTACAAATACTTGCTACTGTACTTAAGTAGAAATTTTGGGTATCTATACTTTACTGGAGTATTTATTTTTCAGACGACTTTTTACTTCTACTACGCAAATATCTGTACTTTCTACTCCTTACATTTTAAAACAGAGCTTGTCGTAGTTCAAAAAACACAGATAAATGGCGCTATGCGGACAGAGTGCATTTGATTGTGGTTGGATGAGAAGTATAAACATTTAGCATCCAGACACCCGATTGGTTTCTCCGCGATGCGCCGGCAGATCGGAGCGACATCGGGTTGGCCGGTGGAAAAACGATGGACCCTCCTCTTCCTCACGCAGAATGTAACATTTCGTCACCGTGGGTTTGTCCTAAATGTTTTATTGAGAGTCTGGCACAACACAGCGACTTGCAAGTAGCGTATTAAATAAAGTGATGTGTGTCTTAATGCGGCTTTGGAAATGAACACAAAGGGATTCTGTATTTGCTCATGAAGCCTGAACATACTGGTTATTTGGCCGATGTTTTGATAACCGACCGCTGCCAGTTCAGTGTTTCCCATCATTATCAACAGGGTGTGCCCCCCATGACGTAGTGAACCTGGGGGAGACACTGCAGTCTACCGAATCAATGCGAGCAACATGTGTGTGACTCGTGTCACTGGAAAATGGGTTGTGGTTTTATCTGTTTAAGTCAGATACACGTGTTGTTTTGTTGTGTCTCTGAATGTCGCCAGGTTTCCACCATCCCAACGGCAGGTCACGTGATCTGCAGGCGCCTTCTGATCACATTGTAACGGACTGTCGTGTTGTGTGAGCGAGGTTACACATTAAGAGTTTGTCCTTAATGGAATTTCTTACATTACTTTTACTTTTATGCTTTAAGTAGTTTTGAAACCAGTACTTTTATACTTTTACTTAAGTAAAAAGCTTGGTGTGTCGGGGTCTTATTAACCAGGCTGACAGTGGGACAGAGAAAAGGTTTCCAGCTCCTCTACAGACTGATGGTCTGTGGCTGCAGCCTCTTCATACCTGAGAGTCTCCAGTCTCCACTGTGGATCCTCCCGTCCAGCAGACAGCAGCTTCACTCCTGAGTCTCCTGGATGATTGTAGCTCAGGTCCAGCTCTCTCAGATGGGAGGGGTTGGAGCTCAGAGCTGAGGCCAGAGAAGCACAGCCTTCCTCTGTGATCAGACAGCCTGACAGCCTGCAGACACACAGAATAAGACACATGTCACATGATCTGAGGGAGCTGTGAGGACTAGAAGGTCACTGCAGTACTGAGATCCTATCAGGTACAGAGGGGTCACATTAACATGGTTACTGACTGGTTTCCAGTCACAACTAAACACCCACTAATGTACATCAACAACCTGATAACATTACTACTAACTCTAGAATGTCAAATATTTACATTATATTGAAAATAAATAAAATATAATAATAATGGAAATATTTGGAATAAACATATTTGATTTAAATCATGGAAGCAGAAAGAATCTTATGAAAGTCAGAAATGTACCATTGATGTAAATAAAGACACCAAGTGGACATTAATTGAATCCTGACCTGAGAGTCTCCAGTTCACAGTGTGGACTCTTCAATCCAGCAGACAGCAGCTTCACTCCTGAATCCTGCAGGTTGTTGTTACTCAGATCCAGCTCTCTCAGACTGGAGGACTGGGAGCTGAGAACTGAGGACAGAGCTTCACAGCTTCTCTCTGAGAGGTTACAGCCACTCAGTCTGAAGAGAGGGATGAAGAAGAAACAGTAAGTATAAAAGATGGCAGCATGTTTAAGTTCTGATGTATGAATCTAACTCTCTCCGTACTTACAGAGCTTTGTTGGAGGCTTTGACCACTGGCAGCAGCTTCAGAAGAGCCTCCTCTGAAGCAGAGTATTTCTTCAGGTCAAACACCTCCAGATCTTCTTCATTCATGGCAGAGTCCACACCTTCACACCAACCTGCTGGAAGAGCTCACACATTATTATCTTCATTACATTACATTACAGGTCATTTAGCAGACGCTTTTATCCAAAGCGACTTACATTACACTTTAAACCCATGGCTTTTTCACATTTTTGGCTGGGGAGCAATTAGGAGTTAGGTGTCTTGCTCAGGGACACTTCAACATGGAACATGGGGCAGCCTGGAATCGAACCACCAACCTCTCTAACCCCTGCGCCAAGACGACCCCAGGACAAACACACAGAGCTCATTCACCTCAACACTAAAACTCTCATGGGACACTGTGTGTTGTTGTCTGTTAAAGTTTAGACTTTTAGATTAGTTAGTTTAGAAAGACAAACTTCCTTTTATCTTCTTTAAACTCTGTTAACGTGTCAAGAGACGTCATTTTAAATTCCTATCCTATAAATGTAGTCCTTGCTTTGGCAGGAGGCAGCGGTCCATCAGGATGTTATTTATGTTAAATCACTGTATAGGCCACTAAAACTCAGCATGCAGAATGACAACACGAGGTATATAGTTTCAGAATATCAATATTATACTTCTAGTAATATAATATAATATGAATATATATATTTTTTAATTTTAAATGTTTAGTTTAAAGAAGTAATAATTCAAATGATTGTATTATCGACGGTGGCGCATGGGTAGAGCGGGGGTGTCGCAAGGTTAGTGGTTGGAGTCCCGGCTGCTCCATGTCCCATGTTGAAGTGTCCCTGAGCAAGACACATTACATTACAGGTCATTTAGCAGACGCTTTTATCCAAAGCGACTTACATTACACTTTAAACCCATGGCTTTTTCACATTTTTGCCCGGGGAGCAATTAGGGGTTAGGTGTCTTGCTCAGGGACACTTCGACATGGAACATGGGGCAGCCTGGAATCAAACCACCAACCTTGTGCTTCCCAGCACACCTTCTCTAACCCCTGCGCCACGACGACACCAAACCCCTGATTGCTCCCCGGGCAAAATGTAAAAGCTATGGGTTAAAAATGTAATGTAAGTCGCTTTGGATAAAAGCGTCAGCTAAATGACCTGTAATGTAAAATGATATTAGTAATATTCTGTTTATAAAAGTACACATATCTCATGTTGCCGTTCTGTATGCAGAGTTTAAGTAGCCTATATATTGATTTAACATGAATACCTTGTGCATGTGTGTATTTATTGCACCCATCTGTTCTGTTTAATGTTATTTTCATATGAAAACCCACGGTTATAATTATTCATAAGTATGCAGTGTCATAAATACATCTCTGGACAGGGTGGAGATTTCAACATGCAGCATTTCTTCATGTATATTTGTAAAGGGAAATCCTGTACCTATTATAGAATGTGGATGTTCTAGACTTGTATATATATATATATATATATATATATATATATATATATATCCTCCTCACTGAGAGCAAAACACTCGACTAGATCTCCACTCTTTGCTGTCCTGCTCCTAAATGGTGGAAGGAGGTCTCTGAAGACATCAGGACCACAGAGAGCCTTCACATCTTCAGACTAAAGACACACCTCTTCAGACTCTACCTCCACTAACACACTAACTGTACTAAATAGTACTTATAATGGCTCTTATCTATAGCAAGTTGTAAAGCGGCTTATTATGATGAAATTGCACTTTGTTGTTTCTTGTTCTTCTGGGTTTGTATCCTTATGGTTGAATGCACTTAAGTAAGTCGCTTTGCATAAAAGCTTCAGCTAAATGACATGTAATGATTTAAAAGATGAACATTATCACTCTTCTTCCAGCAGATGGAGCTGTGCTGTTGCTCCTCTTGAGAGTCCAGAAGTCAGTAAAACACAGACAGTAAGAGGACATGTAGCTGTCCTGATGAGACACTGTGGTTACCATGGTAACATGGGGAAGCTTTCTCCGGATGCTTCACTTCTCAATGTGATCAGTTAGTAAAAGGTTGACTACAACCTGGTGATCAAGGAGAGAAAAACTGAACACTAAAGAAAACAAACACTAAAAAGTGACTAAATGCGTTTAAAGCAGATGAAGAAATGAACATGAAGCTTTGTGGACTCATAGGGAGCCAAATCCAAGAAAACAGTGAAGAATACAACAACGCTTACAAAGTACAAATATGTGAATATCATTTTTATTCAGTTCTTGATTTAAAAATATTTAACATCGTTCTTCACTTATATAGTTTGAGAATTGAGGTATTATATTTTTATATTTCCCACACTGGCAGACCCACCACCAGGGTTGCTTCACGTGATGGAGCAGTGAGAAGTAAGGATGAGCCCTGTACCAGTCACGGTGGAGCTGGGAACCCTTTTCCCATTCAAATCGTTTTCTAATTCGACTTTCAGCAACGATCTGCTTAGAGGGCGTGACATCACGTCAGAGGGGCGTGTCCTCAACTGCGCTGCTTTCAGGAAACGTCGGCACTGCGAGAACTATGAATCCACACTTTCTATCCCCCTTATTCATATTTCAACTTTGATGAAATACGACCTTTTTAAACAGATGTGAGGAAAGAAAAGAATGTTTAATCCCACAGAACCAAAACACCTGATGGTGGGCTCGAGACGCTCACATGTGGACGTAAAACCGGACCGGTACCGGTGTTACACCCCTACTGGTTTCCCTACGCGTGCGTGCGTGTTTGTGTTTACTCCACAGCAGCAGATGTGTCCGCCTCAGTTCCCTGATTCGTCACACATTCACAAACATATTGCTGAAAATCTTCAAAACGCATCACAAATCCATTGCAGCGTTTACGATTGTATAAGTGAGCACCACATCACGGCCACGTATGAAAACATTTACATAAAAAAATATATTAAAAGGAAAGATCGGCACAACCTGGATTCCAACCCAGTGAGTCAAAACATCAGAACATCAACCTGGTGGCTGCTCTTAAAAGTGCACCACGGAGACTCACAGAACCTCGCTCCCCTTTGTATAACGTATCCATGTCGTTGACGTAGATCAGCACGGAGGAAACTTCTGGTGTCGTGGATCTGAAACAACGTGTCTTGGAACACTTCAGGACATGTGCAACGCTACTTCTTCACAGGCTGCAGCCTCGCAGCGACACATTTGGATAAAAAAGGATATTGTTTTCTTACGGCCATCGCGTGACGTAAACCACAGACACGAACAAAACACAGTTAAGAGAATACATTAAAAGACCGAACCGACCAGGTTGCGAACCCATGCAGCAAAACGCATCGAGCTGCTGCTCGCTGTGCGCGCTGCGCCACGCTGATTCATGTCTTAATATATTAATACAAGGTGGTCGGCACGGAGGAAACCTTCTGGTGTCGTGGATCTGAAACAACTGGTCACCGTGGGCGTGTCCTGGAACACATCCAAAGAAATGTGTCGATTCTTAATGGTCCCCCAATTAAAGTTAACAAGCAGCGTCCCTGTGAAAACGCCATGAGGTCGCATACGATCCTGCCAACCGGAGATGGACCCACAGAAGGTGAAGGAATTGAGTGAAACAGATTGTACACTTGCAAAACTTCTATTAGGAATCAAATACCTTATAAAGTTCTCAAAGGAAATTTTATTAAATAATAGTGTTTTAACAGTCACAATCAATTAATCATTGAAACTGCTGGACAGCAGAATCCTGCTCCGAAGGTGGTTTCCCAGTGCAAACCCAATGGAACCACAGGGTGCATGTTGAGCACTGGATCTGAGGATCAGCAACGCAGTAGATTAATACACCATACATTGATTACAAAACAGTCATTTACATTTAATCTTACCCAGTCATCATGTCCCCTGCTCCCTGGACTTTGGCGTGCATTGCCACATGCTCTGCATAAATCCGTCATGCTTTCTAACAGGTTAAACAAGTGTAATTAAATGAACAATTAAGTGCATGTGACAAAACATTAACAGGAAAAAGACAAACCTGAGTCACTGACCAGTCTGCAAGCTATCTCTCTTCTCAAGAGAGTTGGAGCGGCCTCGTCGGTACAGAAATTAAACTGGTCACCAAGTTCTGCAAACTAGGCAGTATTTTTAAATCAGTAACATGTAATAATCACCAAAGGGTCTCACACACGCTTGGCGCCCCACAGGATGGCGAGTCTTGCCGTCTCGGGTGGCTCACGGTTGAGCAACTCCAACTTGACACATATTTTTGTTTCTCATGAAGGCTCTGTTGGAGAGAAATTAATCAGATACAATATATATATATATAATCTCATATTACACACATGGGATGTATAACACACCTTGTCATATCCTTGCATCTAGTCAAGTTGTCTGGAGTTTCACCTAACGGATCAAGGTAAACCGTCCGGTGTTCCTTTGGATAAATGACCTTGAAAATACATTAAGGTCACATTCAAATCATGTCAGATTACCACACAAGAGTGTGGAATGTCTTCACATTCTTCTTGATGGTACGAACTATTCTCACCACAAGTGTCCAGTGCCGTTTGTGGCAAACCGTTCCGATGAGGATATCGAATGAGTCTTGCTCAGGGACACTTCGACTTGTGACATGGGGCAGGCGGGACTCGAGCTACTTGCGGTTCCCAGCGCACCCTCTCAACCCCCTGCACCTCACTCCCTATATCCCTTCCGGGGGCCAAGTTCTGAAAGTCTGCGGCAAATATTTTATACGGCCCCACTTTGCTCCACAACACAGCTTGGCGTTTAGCGCCCAGATGTCAGCTATGACTGAAAGCAGGAGACACAGCGGAGGATTTTATGATTAAATGCAGGGTCGTTCCAAAAGGTCACGGAAGTCATTCCATAGAATTGACATCCGTACTTACTTTCCTCTGGGGAGTGGAGGTCAAGGAGACCGGCTGGGGAGTTGTTTGCTTGTCAGCAACAAGGGGAACAAAACACTGCAACGGGCTGGACTGCAGAGGGGGAGGAGAAGACGCCGCCATCCATTTACCTGGAATACGATCTTCAGGTTCTGCATATTTTTGGAGATGGTCGATGTTAATTTTCAGGATTTTCTTTCCTTTGTTGCTCATGAGGTCAGCACTTTTGTCATCAACGTTAGTTATGGTATATGGACCCATCATGTCCATTTTGCCCCCTTTTCTTTGCTCTTCCCTTATGTTTTTCCTCGTCCCCCACAACAAAGCCGTCATCCTCCCCCTTTGCCAACTTTCTTTTGCGTACACGATCGTGGCCTTTTGCCAGATTTGCAGCAACCTTCGTATACACATCCTTCTGCTCTGTGATGTGGTTGGAAACCTCCTCATTCCTGGTGAGAGCACCAATATGGTCCTCTGATAGCTTTTACATTTGGTGCAGACAAATTTAAAAAAAAGTCCAAATTAGGCAGAGAAATCTATATAGTTACCAAGCAACTTAAAAACTGTAGGAAAGGTCATACCTGCCACTCGACCGGTATTTCGGAGGGATACCGAGCTTCCCTCCCATACATGAGGAAATATGGGGAGTACTTTGCGGTCAGCTGTTCTTCGTCCTTAGACCAAACACAGTGGACTTAATATATTGGTCCCAGTCACTGGGGTGATCCTGGACCTTTTTTTTCAAAACTCTGAAATAAAAAGGAAAACAATTATTAATGACAATAAAAAGTCAGTCTCCATGTAGATGAACAGTGGTTATTGGAATGTATCTTAGATAAATAATGTCATACCCTTGAATCGTGCCATTGAGTTTTCCAACCAAGCCATTGGTTTGCCGGTGATATGGAGCACAGAGGCTTCGGTCAAAGTTTCTGGCACTCGGTATTCATCTATAAAATGCACAAGAGGACAACTTATTTTGAATACCATGATGCTTCTTCCATTAGTAACGGAACCACGAATACAGTAATATTACTTACTTCACAAATTCCTTTCCACGGTCAGTGAGGATACGCTTTGGAGCGCCATATTTATAAAATAAATCCATTACACACAGAGATTTCTTCTGCTCCTTTGGTTTTCATTTCATCCAAGCCACTTGGTGAAATAGTCCACCATCACACAAATGTATTGACACCCATTCTTGGTGCATTTTAGCTTACGACCAAGTCCATCCCAACCAATTCAAATGGTTGAGTCACCTTAAAAAGAAAACCAGATCTTAACACAAGGATGCTTCCATTCAACATGTTATATTTAGTAAGTATTTACCTCTATAGGTTTGTATAGCATTTGTTCCTTTATAGAAGTCCTCTTCTTTTGGCAGGCATCACTCTGGCCAATCTAAAACATTTAGACAATTGAAAAACACTGATATCGAAAGTTTAAATATTACAAGCTCCCCAGAGATGAGGAGTGACACCCACCCATTTCTCCATGTCGGCCTTCATGCCAGTAGAACCGTTGCAGAATTGCATCCATGGTCTTGTCGACCCCACAGTGAGCTCCAATGTCACGGTCATGAAACTCCATGAATATGGCATTGGCTTCTTGTGGGGTCAACACACCCTTGGCAAGATGATGCCGCTGCTCATCTCGCTTTCTGCAGCACTGATAATACAGTTCACCGTCTATGAATTAGATTGATAAACATTTGAAGTGACTGATTTAAATATTCAGTATATTATTTAACTTAGTTTAACATTTTCATTTAGCTGATTATCCAAAGCAACTTACAATAAGTGCATTCAACCCAGGGGGTACGGACGCAGAAGAAGAAATCAAGAAAGTACAATTCCGTCAAGAAAGCCAAACTACAAAGTTTAACTTTGAGTAGTTGCTTATCAGTTGGTAACTCTCTGCACGCGTTTGAGAACATATTGCTCATTCTTGCTGAAATGTGCAGGAAAAGCGTTGCTCTGCTTGTAGTCCTTCAATTCCTTCACCTTCTGTGGGTCCATCTCCGGTTGGAAGGATTGTATGCGACCTCATGGCGTTTTCACAGGGACGCTGCTTGTTAACTTTAATTGGGGGACCATTAAGAATCGACACATTTCTTTGGATGTGTTCCAGGACACGCCCACGGTGACCAGTTGTTTCAGATCCACGACACCAGAAGGTTTCCTCCGTGCCGACCACCTTGTATTAATATATTAACCCTTAGATGCACGAGTGACTGGACCCTACACTCTTCCATAAGTGGGTCGAAAATGACCCATATTAGAATCTATGTGTTTTTATGCCATTTTTTGTCATTTTGGTTAAGAATAATCACTAATATAATATTTAGTATTATATTTAGGACCACAGAAGAATGATTTCATGTCTGAACTGCATTCAGTGAAGTCTCATCACTGAATGCAGTTCAGACAAACTACCTGTTTCTGGCTGTGATCATTGCACACAGGTACATTGCATTTCCCACAGATATTGTTGACTTTGCGATCTTTGTTACTTGGGCAGATCTGACACCTCTTTCTCTTTGGTTGGCCCTGTCTGCTTCCTTCCTGTGGCTGGGTTGTGGCTTTTGTCACCCCACACCTTTCCATTGCTTCAAGAATTGGGTTTGCAGTTGGGGGCAGCCTTCCAGTCGACTCCTCATGTGTGGTGTGACAAGCTCCTTTGAGAGCTCTTTGAGGAAGAGCCGTCGTGCATTGAATTCTGGGTGCTGAGCCGTGAAAAAGGTGTAGGCATTCAGGGTGGCGATGTCAATTATGTTGTACCACAGCACCATGGGCCACCTCTGTGTTTGGCGCTTGCAGGTGTAGGTGCCAACCATCTGGTCAGTGATGTCTACACCTCCTTTCGTCTTGTTGTAATATGTGATCACTTCTGTTTTTTTCTTTCTGCTATTTTCATCCACTTCTTTGTCGTGGTGCATCGTGCTTAGGAGCACAACCTCTTTTCCTTTCTTTCTGACAAAGCTGACCATGGTAAGGCTGTCGTTGAATCCAAACTCTTTGCTGTGAACCTCCCTGGACTTGGAAGGCTTCATCAGAGGAGGGATGTCTGGCTTGTTCTGACGTAGAGTCCCCACAATAGTGGGATCCTTCTCCAGGAGATGCTGCGCAAGAGGCACACTGGTGAAAAAGTTATCCATGGTGATGTTGCGACCTGTGTTTCTAAATCTACTACACAACTGCTGGACAATGTTTTCCCCCAGATTCTTCTGAACTTCTTCCCCTGGTTGTCTCCCGTGTAAACTATACCATCTATTGCATAGGGATGCGTGCATCACAAACCCAGAAGATCTTTAGGCCGTATTTGGCGGGCTTGCTTGGCATGTACTATAGAAACTTGCACCTACCCCTGAATGGCACAAGCTGTTCGAAAAAAATCTTCCTGGGGGTTGACACGTCTGATATAGTCTGTGTGGTCCACAGTCAAATGTATTCCTGACAGCCACAGTTGATAAGAATCAAAGGTTCCCATTGGATTCCATAGAAAATGCATGCGGGTCATTTTTTACCCAATTATGGAAGCTTGGGGTAGTAATACAAAAACTACATTTTCTTAAAACAGGTAAGTTAAAAATGTAAATGGAATTATATCGAAAACATGTTTTTTGAGGAATACCTGGAATATGAAATGATGACAATTTTTCATTACGAAGATATTTCAAGAAAACAACCTCATCGGGTCATTTTTGACCCACTTGTGCATCTAAGGGTTAAGACATGAATCAGCATGGCGCAGCGCGCACAGCGAGCAGCAGCTCGATGCGTTTTGCTGCATGGGTTCGCAACCTGGTCGGTTCGATCTTTTAATGTCTTCTCTTAACTGTGTTTTGTTCGTGTCTGTGGTTTACGTCACGCGATGGCCGTAAGAAAACAATATCCTTTTTTTATCCAAATGTGTCGCTGCGAGGCTGCAGCCTGTGAAGAAGTAGCGTTGCACATGTCCTGAAGTGTTCCAAGACACGTTGTTTCAGATCCACGACACCAGAAGTTTCCTCCGTGCTGATCTACGTCAACGACATGGATACGTTATACAAAGGGGAGCGAGGTTCTGTGAGCCTCCGTGGTTAATGTTCTGACCCACCCACACCAAACAGCATCAGCCTGAATCCATTGACATTGGTTCGTCACGTCGGCAGGCTTCGTCTGAGACGAAGCCTGCCGACGTGAAATGCACAGCAAGACAGACAAGACAGAGACATCAGAATAGTCTCCTCATGAACAGCTTTACTGGTCACAATCACCACCGTCCTCGCTACGATAAGCTGGAATCCACATTAAAATACTCCAAACACACCTTTAGCCGGCGGGGAAGAGTCACATATGACGTCCACAACTTTTGGACCGAGTGGGACATTTTGTCGGTGCTTGAAGCTCGCGGACGTTGGAGCCAAAGAACAGCAGCGAATCGGTGGATTATGAATCATTGAGTGAGACAAAGACACACACGTCTTACCTCTGCCGCTTTTCACGGGAATTACGGATTCAATCTGCTGTTTCTGCAGTGAGGAAAGTCCCCGAGCCGCTTCACCTCCTGGTCTACGTGTGAGACGTGAAACCGCCTCCTTCTCATGACGCGCCCATGTGTGGAATCTTGTCCTCGTGGCATTTCCGCCACAAAAACCAGAAGGGTTAGAAAGTCGAAACTAGGAAATGCATTTCGTGCGGAAAATGCGTTGGAATGCAAAAAGCTGAAATGAATTTAGAAAAACATTTGCTGAAATTACAGATATTAAAAAAGCTGAATTTGAAATTGCTGAAAATGCAGAAATGGGAGGAGCTGAAATGAATTTCAATAGATTTGCTGAAAAAGCAGAAATGAAAAAAGCTGAAATAAATACAGAAATGAATATTAAAACATTGCTGTTAATAGAGGCATAAGAAAAGCTGAAATTATTTTAAAGAACTGCTGAAAATACAGGAAGTGGGGAAGCTGAATTTCAATAGATTTTCTAAAAAATACAGATGTTGCAGGAGCTTAAATGAATAAAAAAAATACAGAAATAACAACAGCTGCGATCAATAAAAAGAGGTTTAAAATTGTTTGTAGTAATATTAGTAGTAGTAGTAGTAGTAGTTATAGTTGAAATTGTGGTATTAGTAGTACTAGCAGTAGAAGTCGGTTTAGTATCAATAGCAGTAGAAACAGCTGTAATACTGATACTATTAGCCATAGTAGTATTTGTAATAACATTAGTAGTAGTTGTAGTATTAATAGCAGTAGAAATACTAGTAGTATGGTAGTAGAAGTATCAGTTGTAGTAGTACTACTAGAAGTACTAGTAATATTCGTAGTGGTTGTAGTAGTATTTGAAAGAGCAATACGTATTTCAACGAAACCGCTTCATGGTTAAGGTACAGATAATCATTGAGGCTTTTATTTTGTAATGATGGAATTGGGTGAGGGGGGGTTGGGAGACAGAATGTTTGTTATTCAAACTAAGAAGTTTTTAATTAATAGGCCTCATCACAAACATTACAGTAAAAATTCCCTCCATGGGGCTTTTATTTTGTAATTATTGGACTGGGTGGGGTGGGGGGGTGTAGATAGAGAGGGAGGGTGAGAGGGTGAGGAAGGGAGGGGTGGTGAGGAAGAGATAGAGGGAGAGAGAGAGGAGGAGAAATAGACAGACAGACTGACTGATTAACAGTGAGAAGAGGTCAGGGTGGAGGGGGGAGGGGGGCGAGTGTCTTTATCACATTGGTCTGTTGACAGAAAGCATAGTGATGGCAAAAAATGAAGCTTTCTGAACAAGTGAAGCTTTCCAGCCAATTGTATCGGAAAAAGGTTAATTCATTCAATGCATCGCAAACTCTATGATGACCTCTGCTGTTGAAAACTTGTGCAAATGTATCGAATAGCCTACCAGTATATTTTGGCCCAGTCTCTGTGGGTTGAACATGATTATGAAAAGTTTAACCAATAAATCATCTAATAAATACATGGATTCCTATATGAATAAAACTATTGTTTTTCAGCTTTGAATTGTGTCCTTGTTTGTGTATTTCAATTCTCTGTACATTGATTGTACATTCGATTTGATTCAATGGGCTGGAAACAGGGTTGGGGCTTGTCGGTTTGATACAGTCAAAGTCAGTGTTGTTGTTGTAGCAGCAAAGAGCAAATTTCCAATGGAACCTGTGGCAAAGAGAGGTCGCTCCGAGATGTGGCAGCACTTCAATTTGATTTCCTGAACACGGTTGGCAATAGGCAGGCAAAGTCTGTCATTTGTATTGTGCAATTATGGATGTTTATTTTTATTGTGGAGACCACCCGATATTTGGCTTAGCCAAACATTCCACGGAGTGAAGACCCGCTAAAATATTGGGTCAAACACAAACATGTGTACCCACATCTATTGGTATTAGCACGTAATCTTATGATTGTGCCACGTGAGCGCGTTTTTTCTAAGGCGGGGGAAATAGTATCTACAAAAAGAAACGGACTAGACCCCAATACTGTAAAGAAAATTGTGTTTCTCAATAAAAATCAACAATAACTTCATGCCCCATCCCATGTGTCCACAAGCACCTCAATATCCTGTCATAACAAACCTGTCCAAAAGCACAATCACTTCCCCACTGACCTTTCCTCTGCAAATCACTTCCCACATTCAAACAATTCACATAAGTCCCTGTGACTGCCATGAACTGCACATTCAGTAGGAAGCACTTACTGGTATTTTAAATTAAATTGCTTACAATAACTCTATATATATATCTTCTATTACTCTGCTAGTGTGATCACAAAGGTGCAGAAAGACATAGATAAGTGTTTGTTCCACTATCCCAATGTACAGAGAATTGAAATACACAAACAAGGACACAATTCAAAGCTGAAAAACAATAGTTTTATTCATATAGGAATCCATGTATTTATTAGATGATTTATTGGTTCAACTTTTCATAATCATGTTCAACCCATAGAGACTGGGCCAAAATATACTGGTAGGCTATTTGAAACATTTGCACTATAGGTTTTCAACAGCAGAGGTCATCATAGAGTTTGCGATGCATTGAATGAATGAACCTTTTCCCGATACAATTGGCTGGAAAGCTTCACTGGTTCAGAAAGCTTCACTTTGCCATCACTATGCAGCGCCATCTGCACTTAAACAGGCCGATGGTGCACTGCACTACAGTGCGAATCCTTCCATGTGCCACATCTTCTAAGAGCGCAAGATCAGCCATCAGCGTCATTACGCATTGTGACGGCATCATGGCATTTTATTACCGTCCATTTGATTGCATCTGACAAGCAACAGCTGTGTTTAGAGGATGAATTTAATAACATGCCGATATTATTGCAGAACATATTTCAATGTGTTAATTTGTATTCTGGTTGTTTTACGCTGCAGATCGATCAAACGGGTGTTTGTGTTATTCATGAGAGGCAGTATTGGCATTTCATTTACACAACAGTCTAGTTTTACACTTTCACACACGTGTTTCTTGCATTTGCCGACGGTTCTCATTTCACCCGTTTTTGTGCGCATGCATGAGTCCGAGCTTGCGTGAAGGACTCATGCATGCGCATTCTTTTGTGCGCCTTCTTTTGTGCGTACGCAACGTTTATAGATGAGGCCCCTGGTCACCGTAATACAAGCGGATAATTTCATAGAAGTCTGGCCGAGAACAGGCTACTCTCTGCGGCGTGAGATGAGCTGACCGCCCGGTGCTGGAGGAGGCAGACGGTCCCGTTAACTAGACCTCACATCTAAAGCATCCTCGGAGCAACTTGTTACGAAGGCTGAATGTTGATAAACTGACCGCAGAAATGTTGCTTAAACAACTAACTTCCTCCTAAAATGACATTCCATCACTTAAATATGGTAGTATTTATAACCTTGGACCTACATGAAGACGGCGAGTCCGGACTTAAGAGCATATTAAGGAAGGACGTAAGATTGGCGCTTTTCGCTGTTCAAAACCCGCCCTCTTTGCTTCCGCCTCCGGTGTAACTGAGATTTTACTCACGAACGCCAGTGAGATGCGCACGAGTGTGTGTGCGTGAGTGTGTCTCAGTAGTGTGCGTGAGTGTGTCTCAGTAGTGTGCGCGAGTGTGTCTCAGTAGTGTGCGTGAGTGTGTCTCAGTAGTGTGCGCGAGAGTGTGTGTCTCAGTAGTGTGCGCGAGTGTGTCTCAGTAGTGTGCGTGAGTGTGTCTCAGTAGTGTGCGCGAGAGTGTCTCAGTAGTGTGCGCGAGTGTGTCTCACTAGTGTGCGCGAGAGTGTCTCAGCAGTGTCTCACTAGTGTGTGAGTGTCTCAGTAGTGTCTTGAAGAGAGTGTCTCACTAGTGTGCGCGAGAGTGTCTCAGTAGTGTTCGCGAGCGTGTCTCAGTAGTGTGCCCGAGTGTGTCTCACTAGTGTGCGCGAGAGTGTCTCAGTAGTGTGCGTGAGTGTGTCTCAGTAGTGCGCGCGAGTGTGAGTGTGTCTCAGTAGTGTGCGTGAGAGTGTCTCAGTAGTTTGCGCGAGTGTGTCTCAGTAGTGTGCGTGAGAGTGTCTCAGTAGTGTGCGTGAGTGTGTCTCAGTAGTTTGCGTGAGTGTATCTCAGTAGTGTGCGTGAGAGTGTCTCAGTAGTGTGCGTGAGAGTGTCTCAGTAGTGTGCGTGAGTGTGTCTCAGTAGTGTGCTTGAGTGTATCTCAGTAGTGTGCGCGAGAGTGTCTCAGTAGTGTGCGCACAAGTGTTTCATTAGTATGCGCAAGTTTGTCTCAGTAGTATGCGCGAGTGTGTCTCAGTAGTGTGCGCGAGTGTGTCTCAGTAGTGTGCGTGAGAGTGTCTCAGTAGTGTGCGTGAGTGTGTCTCAGTAGTGTGCGCGAGTGTGTCTCAGTAGTGTGCGTGAGAGTGTCTCAGTAGTGTGCGCGAGTGTGTCTCAGCAGTGTGTGCGAGAGTGTCTCAGTAGTTAAGTCCTAAACGGCCCCTCATAGAGAAGCACTATCTTCTCCTCCTGAAGAATGAATAGAGCAATACGGCAATAATAAAAGACAAGAACAGAGAAAGAAAAGAGACGTGGTCCCGTTATGCTCTGTACTCCACCTTATCAGCACCGTCAAAACTCGTGGTCCTCGAGGGCAGGGGGCCCACACTTTTACGGCTAGCCAGCTACTTTTCAACTGACCGAGTCATGGCGATCTACCCCCTCAAGGACCGTCCGGCTGACGTGGGGCAGAGAGACCGGCTGGTAAGTAGTAGCGGTGACCTACAACAGCGCCGCCGTAGGCGCAAAACCGTCACAAGCGTCCCGCTCATTCTGGCTCGTTACCTTACTGGACTCAGCCTGCGTCGCTTTGGGATGAAAGGAAACGCGTTCGTTAGGAGCGTTAATTAGCATTAGCATTAGCTTGGGTCATCATGCGGGAGGTCATTTTTTTAATGGAGGGCACGCGACCTACTGGTGCTGCCGGGGATCGACCTATTGGGCAAAGCTGCTCAAGGGTTCTTTGGACGTTTCCTCCATCATGCCTGCACATCAACCTCCATATTACATCCCAAAAAGAAGCACATGTGTCCGACCCGATTTATTGTTGTCTGGATCCAACGCTGTTTTATTGTATTACTCTTTTATGTTTTGTATGGAAGTTCATAAATTCACTTTAACAGCTCAAAGAAATAGCTAAAGATTCTATAGCGACCTTCTCTGGTTTCTGAGCACTAAAACATTACTTCATTTTTAAAAACACAATTGTCTGTCAGAAGCGAGGGAACGTGAAGCATTCCACACTTTCTCCGTCATTACCTCACTGGATGACTTGCACTGATCCATCGCATGTTCTGCTCCCTCATCGTGTTGTGCATGTTTCATTCCATGTGGAATACTTTTATATCCATCATGTTTACGATGTAACCTTCCCTGCTGCTACACACACATTTCCCCCTGGGGATGAATAGAGGATACATCCATCTTTAGTTTTGCCAGCCTTCTGTATTCTTCTATGTGCTATTCAACATGCTTGACTTTAGATCCCAGTGTCCAAAATCAAAAAGGATCTTCCGAGTCCCAATATGTTCAACCATATCCTAAAAGAAATAACAAGCCAAAGACATAACTGCACATGACTTGGAGCATCCACTTCATCAGTGCTTCACCCTCCCCCCCATGACCGGAGATAGAGGACCCCATGTTGCTTAGATACAACCAAGACAAACATAACTGAACTACTGCAATACCAACAAAACAAACTAGCAGCATTTCTGTACCTTTGGAACTCATGGTTTCATCCTGGGATGATGTCACCTTGTTTTGTTTTCCTACGGACCAGAAAAAAATATTTTTTACAAATGAAATTGAACATCTGAAATCTGAATGGGACGAATGCCGGAAAATCTTAATGGTTTCTAAAATCCCACTTTTTGGACCGACTGTACAGAGATGTTTGATTTTCCTGCTCGTTTCAGTTTCAGTGGTTTATTCTGATTCCCCAGAACATCTTGATTATGTTGGTAATTACCTTTGTTCCTTCAGTGAATTTCTTTGTCTCTTTAGAATGTTTAGGGAGCAAGAATGCTCGAGCAACATCAGACTCTTCTTTTTAGTGATTTTTTAGGTGACGAGCTATTTTTCACTGAGGTTTCCTGCAAACAAAACAAATCATTTTTGTGGGTGCAAGAAGAAGCTTTGGGGTTTGGCTCAGTCTCAGTCGTGTCCCCTTCTTCAGAACAATAAGCCTCTGTTTCAGTAACTTCTCTGAGTGCTGCTTGTGGTGGGTTCATGATCAGAATAGGTAATCAGGTACGAGGTCTTCATCAACCCTAACTCTGTCAGTTACACCATAGTTCCTGAGTGGTGCCATACTCTCTGTCGTCTCCATAGACAGCAGAGTTGGAGCAGTCTTGCAATGTGGCGGCTCAGGATTGATGGAAAGGCAACATCACAATCACTACATGAAGAATATGCATCATCAGAGCCCGAGTCATCACCACTTGGTGAAGAGCCAGGAACGTAGTCTTCATCACAGATGGATCCTTCATCACCGAAGGGTTCAACATCTGTCACCTAAAAGATTTAAAGAAATGTACAGACATATTTAGTCAGTCAAAGTGAAAGACTTTGAATCAAATGTCCTTTAAAGAACGTAAGCGTAACGTTTTAAGTGTTGAATCACACACCTAATGTAGACAGTAACAAATATGAAGGTAACTCCAGGGGAAGACATATGAATGTTTGTGACATGGTGATGGTTTAGCTCAAAAATTAAAATATGTGTTTGTGTGAACTTGTGAATTGATGGTGGCACCAAGGATCCACAAATGTAAATATAGTAAGACAAGGAATGTAGAAAAACGGTAAAGTGCAGTAATGCAACTAATGGCCATGAGAACCACTAGCCTCTGGGGTAAATATGAAGTGAGCCACTGAGCAAAACCTGGGAGGGAGGCTGATATGTCAGAGCAGGTGTCCTCAGAGAGCAGGTGTCCTCTGAGAGCAGGTGTCCTCTCAGAGCAGGCGTCCTCACAGAGCAGGTTGTGGTGATTATGATTTTCTTGGGCCTTTATTTAAGTGTTGTATATTTTGATCCTGGGTGCTGGCTGGCGCTGCTGTGTTTTCAGGCTGGGCGGGGCGACCAAGAGGAGTGCTCTCACTACCCGCACCTGTGGCCAATCAGCAATCTGACACGAATTATAGCCTGCTGTCTCCCAGGCCTCCTCGTCGGATCATTACTTCTCATCGACGTGACTCTACGCCACACACCAGCACGCTTACGCAGCCTTCGCTCCTGATCTTGCACTCGCGACCTTCTCCTCACGAGCCCCTTAAGAAATAAAGATTTACTGTTTGTTGACCAAAAGACTTTGTCCCCGGTTCTGCTTTTGGATCCTGTCCTCATCCACCCCATAACAGAATGATCCGACCCGAAAAGATGGATCCAGCAAACCCAGATGCCCTCCAGGACGCCCTCAGCTCACATGGAATCCTGATTGGTAAACACGATCAGCTGTTGGGTGGAGTTATGGAAACCTTGCACTCCCTTTCCCAGAGCGTGCAGCAGATAACTTCTGCACTCGCTCAGTTGTCGGCTCCCAGCTCCAGTACATCCCCACCAGTGAGTAACCCACCTGCCACCTTACCATCAGTTTCTCCCAAGGAACCCTGGGTTCCCACTCCGGAACCTTACGCTGGTGAACCAGGTTCATGCAGTAGATTTTTGTTAAATTGTACGTTAGTTTTTGATCTTCAGCCCGCTAGTTACTCTACCGACAAGGCTAAGATAGTCTTCTGCGTTAATTTGTTAAGAGGTAAAGCGGCCCAGTGGGCCACTGCGTTATGGACTAGCCACTCGGCAGTTTTGAGTTCCTTCCTTATTTTTTCAACGGAGCTACGTAAAGTTTTCGATCACCCCGTTAAAGGGCTAGAGGCCATGAATCGGCTATTTTTGTTAAGACAAGGGTCTGGATCAGTAGCAGACTTTTCCATCGAATTCCGGATTTTGGCGGCAGAATGTGGATGGGATGAGCCAGCACTAATGACCTTGTTCTCCAGGAATCTGTCTGAGGAGCTAAAGGATGAGCTGGCCTCTCGAGATGACTCTACCTCCCTCGAGCAATTGATTGCTTTAGCTATCAGGCTAGACAATCGTCTCCAGGAACGGAGGAGAGAACGAGCCGAACGGACCCGTAAGCCAGTCCCAGCCTCAGGTTTAGTGCCCTTGCACTCACGTGCGTCCCTGCCTCCCCATCTTGGAGTCCTGCCAGGCCCTCCGCCCCCCAACCTCCCTCTGAAGAACCCATGCAGCTTGGTCGAGCTCGCCTATCCCCCTCTGAACGCCAGCGACGGATGCAACTAAGACTCTGCCTATACTGTGGGCTCGCGGGCCATTATGCTGCGACCTGCCGGGCTCCGCCAAAAGATCTAGCTCATCAGTGACGGAGAGCACTCTGGTGAGCAACACCTCGTCGTCGTCTCGCTCTCCGGGCCGGATGTCTTTTCCGGCTACGCTCCGAAGCAACACCCAGTCCTACCCCCTACATGTATTTATCGATTCGGGTTCGGATGACAATTTCATTGATGAGAACTTTGCCGCACAGACAAACATCCCTCTCGAGCTCTTAGATGTCCCCAAATCTGTCAATGCACTGGATGGCCGGTTAATTTCCAAGGTTACACATCGCACTGCTCCTCTCTCTCTCACTATTTCTGGCAACTATAGTGAGATAATACAGTTGTATGTGATACCCTCCCCCCTGTCACCAGCTGTCCTTGGCATACCCTGGCTGAAACTGCACAACCCCCTCCTCGACTGGAAAGAATCGTCCATTTCCAGTTGGAGCGTCTCGTGTCATGCTCACTGTCTCAGGTCCGCTGTCCCGGAACCCCGTCCTGGTTGCGGCTCCTCAGTCGCCCCAGATCTTTCCCTCGTACCGCCTGAGTATCTGGATCTCGCTCTAGTGTTCAACAAAGAGTTGGCACGCACCCTACCCCCACCGCCCTTATGATTGCGCCCTCGATCTTCTCCTGGAGCCCCTCTCCCCCACCAGCAGGCTGTTCAATTTGTCCCGTCCGAGAGAGAGGGCCATGGAGACGTATATATCAACGAGCCTGGCTTCGGGTTTGATTCGTCCTCCTTATCACCTCTGGGAGCGGGCTTCTTTTTTGTTGAAAAGAAGGATGCTTCATTACGCCCTGTATCGACTACCGGGGCTTAAATCAGATCACTGTGAAGAACAAGACTCCCCTGCCACTCATCGACCCCTCTTTCGAGCCATTATGTCATGCCTGATCTTTTCCAAGTTGGACCTCCGGAATGCCTATCACCTCGTCAGGATCAGAGAAGGGGATGAATGGAAAACCGCCTTCAACACACCCCTGGGTCAGTTTGAGTACCTGGTCATGCCTTTTTGGTCTCACCAATGCCCCGCCCGTTTTCCAGACCCTCATGAATGACCTTTTCCGTGACATGCTGAATCCCTTCGTCTACATCTACTTGGATGACATCCTCATCTTTTCCCAGTCTCTCGACGAGCATCGTCAGCATGTGAGGTTGGTCCTCCAGCGCCTGCTGCAGAATAGATTGTATGTCAAACCAGAGAAAAATGTGAGTTCCACGCCCCCTCCGTCAGCTTCCTTGGCTACATCATCACTCAAGGTCAGCTGGAGCCAGACCCCGTCAAAGTAAGGGCCGTCGCCGACTGGCCGCCTCCCGACAATCGCAAGGAACTGCAACGTTTCCTCGGCTTCGCCAACTTCTACCGCCGCTTCATCAGGGACTACAGTAAAATAGCCGCCCCCCTTACCAGTCTCACCTCCACAAAGATCACCTTCAAATGGACCCCTGAGTCAGACCGTGCATTCTCCAAGCTCAAGTCTCTGTTCACGAGTGCTCCCATCCTTAAGCATCCCGACCCTTCCCTCCAGTTTGTGGTAGAGGTGGACGCCTCGGACACTGGAGTGGGAGCGGTGCTGTCTCAACGAGATCCCTAACCCTAACCCTCGGAAGCTGCATCCTTGTGCCTTCTTTTCCCGTCGACTCAGTCCCGCCGAAAGAAATTATGACGTGGGTAACAGAGAGTTACTGGCGGTAGTGCTGGCTCTTCAGGAGTGGAGGCACTGGCTTGAAGGCTCCCAGCAAGCATTTCTTATATGGACGGACCACAAGAACCTTGCGTACCTCCGCGCTGCTCGCCGGCTCAATCCCCGTCAAGCCCGTTGGTCGCTGTTCCTCAGCAGGTTCCATTACACTCTGTCCTATCGTCCCGGAAGCCGTAATGGGAAACCGGACTCACTCTCACGATTCTACTCACCCTCTAGTCCCCAGGATACAGATCCCATCATTCCCTCCACCTGTGTGGTGGGGGCAGCATCGTGAGAGATCGAGTCAGTGGTCAAGGAGGCCCAAGAGGTTGTCCCGGATACTGGCGGAGGTCCTCCTGCTCGTTTGTTCGTCCCACCTGCAGTCCGGTCTCAGGTCCTTCAGTGGGGGCATTCGTCTAAATTGACGTGTCATCCGGGAGCCCACCGTACCCTTATCTTTCTCCGCCATCGCTTCTGGTGGCCGGGGATGGCGAAGGATGTTTGCGAGTTTGTGGCTGCCTGCTCTGTCTGTGCCAGGAGCAAAGCTTCCCATCGTCGTCCTGCTGGTCTGGTGCGTCCTTTACCTATTCCCAGTCGCCCTTGGTCACATATTGCCGTGGATTTCGTCACCGGGTTACCCCCATCCGAAGGTAACACAATCATACTCACCATCATTGATCATTTCTCCAAGGCTGTGCATTATGTTCCCCTCCCCAAATTACCCTCTGCCTTGGAAACCGCTAAGCTTCTAACCAATCATGTGTTTAAGCTCCACGGGATTCCGGTAGATATAGTGTCAGATCGTGGACCGCAGTTTGCTTCCCGTGTGTGGAGCGCTTTCTGTAAGGCCGTGGGCGCAGCAGCCAGTCTCTCCTCTGGCTACCATCCCCAGACGAACGGCCAGACAGAGCGGGCTAATCAGGATCTGGAAGCAGCGCTACGCTGTGTGACCGCTCATCACCCTGTCTCCTGGAGCTCTTTCCTGCCCTGGATTGAGTATGCGCACAACTCCCTCTCATGCTCCGCTACAGGTATGTCGCCATTCATGGCTTGCTACGGTTTTCAACCCCCATTATTCCCAGCCCAGGAGGAGGAGGTGGCAGTCCCTTCAGTAGACGAGCATCTTCGGAGGATTCGGGAGGTTTGGAGTAATGTGAAGGCGGCACTCACTCGCTCTGCCGAGAACAACAAACGGCTGGCAGACCGACTTCGCTTCCCCGCCCCTGAGTATGAGGTCGGCCAGAAGGTGTCCACCAGTGACCTCAGCCCTCCGGCCATTCCCCCTCCGCCCCCCCGGCTCACTGATGATCACCCTGCTTATACGGTCTCCAGGATACTGGACGTCAGGCCCCGAGGGCGAGGTTTCCAGTATCTGGTTGATTGGGAGGGATACGCTCCTGAGGAGCGCTCCTGGATCTCCCGCAGTTTGATCCTGGACCCGACGCTCCTCCGGGATTTCTATGAGGCTAACCCTGGCAAACCCGGTAGAACGCCAGGAGGCGTTCGTTGAGAGGGGGGTACTGTGGTGATTATGATTTTCTTGGGCCTTTATTTAAGTGTTGTATATTTTGATCCTGGGTGCTGGCTGGCGCTGCTGTGTTTTCAGGCTGGGCGGGGCGACCAAGAGGAGTGCTCTCACTACCCGCACCTGTGGCCAATCAGCGATCTGACACGAATTATAGCCTGCTGTCTCCCAGGCCTCCTCGTCGGATCATTACTTCTCATCGACGCGACTCTACGCCACACACCAGCACGCTTACGCAGCCTTCGCTCCTGATCTTGCACTCGTGACCTTCTCCTCACGAGCCCCTTAAGAAATAAAGATTTACTGTTTGTTGACCACAAGACTTTGTCCCCGGTTCTGCTTTTGGATCCTGTCCTCATCCACCCCATAACACAGGTGTCTTTTTCAGTCAAAGTTTACCTCTGATGGTTGTCCTTTCTTCTGTTCCTCTTGAATTAAAGACAATAAGACGGAGAAAACATGAATAAACAAGTGGACATGAGCAAGATAATCCAGTCAGACATGCACAACAAAGAAGACTCAGGCTTTATTCCCTGCATGTTTATGTTGTGCATCTTTCAAATAACTGCTATCCAAAAAGGAATTAGATAACTACAACGTATCTGTGAAATTATTTCCAATAAAATATATTCATCAGCCTTTGACAAAAACTTTTTGTCAAAGGCTGATATTTTTGTATTAAAATAAAAATGTATCGTGTGTGTGCAAATCAACAGAAATGATAAATCCAATCTTGATATAAACAAACGTACAGAGAGAACATTTGTGAATTAAGGGAATAAAGTGCTCTTACCGTTTTTCTGTCGATGGAGTTGCCAGCTGATCCAGTGTTGTTTCCTCACTGAGACTCAGAGATGCATTGATGGTTTCCATGGTAATCGCAGCCAAAGATGATTTAAGAATAAAGAATAGATATTTTCAAAAATAAAGAAGAGAACATAAAATTTGAGCATGCACTAATATACAAGTCTGTAACAAACTGAATTTGGATCCATGTTTACTCCGACAAACTGGGAAACATTTAGGATACGTTGATAACTGTGAAATGGTCTATATATAATATTTATTTATGACCCTGTCTTTAAGGGCAGATTCATTTCCAACAACAGTTTAGCACTTAAAGATGTAAAATATCTCACTCTTTACAATAAGGCATCATTATCCGGGGCATCCCAGAAAATGTGAGAAATGTGTGGGACCAAAATCTCTATTGCTAGAGATTTCAGATCTCATTCCCAGCCTCCAGCTGAATTCTCTCGAGGTTGGACTTAAACATGTGTGCCGTTCATCATCTGTAATTATAGTGTTACCTCCAATTACCATTTGGTATCACTTTGTATATTCGTTTGTAAGCCATGCGACTCAATCAGAATTAGTTGGATGGTCCCAGCCACTGATGTGGTGCTAGCTAGTTGACTAGGTCAGTTGCATGTTCATTTTTAAGATATCACAGCTAGGGCGTATCCGCTCCAGCTAGACCTATAATGAAGCAATAAGGTACAAGAGGCTGTACTTTATTGTCCAATAATGTATAATGTATAATATAACAGTTCAGGGGTGTTGTTAGGCCGACGCAAAGCTGAAATTCTAAATAGTAAGTAAATAGCTGCCTTTCCGCACAAAATAGTTGTAGCCACCAAACGTTTTGTATCTCAGAGGTCTTCTACAGGGGGTCCACGGAAGTACTGCAGGGGGGTCGCAAAATTTTTGTTTGATAAGACAATTTTACTTTTTTTATTAAAAAAAAAAATTAAACCAATTGTTTTTTTGTTTTGTTTTCAGAATCAGAATTGTTTTGTCTTTAAATACACATTAACATGAATGGAGAAGACGTTTCAGTCCCACAGCAGCTCTCTCAAGCTGGACAACGGTTCATTCACAGCTCCTTTCATCCAAATACGACAGCACAGGCACCAGCCAATCAGATCGTATTTATGCATTTTATGCTCACGTCTAAAGAGCCCGAAGCTCAAAAATAGAAGATGGCGGACCAAACTCAAACTAGAATAGGGGGTCCCTGCTCCATCTCGCCATCATTTTGGGGGTCCTAGTCTGAAAACCGTTGAAGACCCCTGGTGTATCTCATTTCAATAGTTTAGGGAAAAAATAGTCCCCGTACGTGCATATAAACAGTATTGGGTCCCGCACCATCTCAGTCATTCACATTGCTCATGACGTCCACCTTAATTGTCCGATTGCGAAAGCTCACATTGCGAAACAGTAGCAGAACGCTCTCGCTCAAGCTAACTGGTGGGACGCTAATAACTGCAGCAATTCCTTAGTGAAGAGAGTTTTCTCGCTCCCCTCTCAGGAGGACTGGACAAAATGACCAACATTACTGACCCGGCAAGATCCATTACCATTAACCAGGAGTTAGCTGCGCTTCTGGCCATGGGTGCAATGGACAGAGTGGACCCACTGTCACAACCCCCGACAGACTATGTCCATTTCTAGACTTGAGGGCATTCAACAAGTTCCTGAAGGTGTTACCTTTTCACATGCTAAGCACAGCATATGTCCTTCAGACTGTTTCCAAAGGAGAGTGGCTCACGTCTGTTGACCTGAAGGATGCCTATTTCCACGTTCCCTTATGGGCCTCACCAAAGACGTCGTCTCCGACAAAAAATGTTACTCCTTCTAGCAGTGAATTGCTTTGCTACACACACAACCCTTTTAGAACCATGAATTAAAACGAGTCCATTGACACAACTGTGCGACAGCTGCAGTTTCAGAACCATATAAAGTGGCCTTTCTGTGTAGAGTCTGCATGTTCTCCCCGTGTCTGCGTGGGTTCTCTCTGGGTACTCCGGCTTCCTCCCACAGTCCAAAGACATGCTCTGGGGATTAGGTTAATTGGTAACTCTAAATTGCCCATAGGTGTGTAAATGTGAGTGTGAATGGTTGTATGTCTCTGTGGAGGGCCCGACAGCGAGCGTCTGGTGGCTGGGCTTGCCGCGTAGTCCTGACGGGCACAGCCAGAAGGAGTGATGCGACACCCCAAGACTCTACTACCCATGGGCTCACCACCTGGGAGGGAAACCGATGGGGTTGGGTGCGCTGCTACAAGGGTGACAGTGACAGTGGGGGGGGGCGTACCTCTACGCACAGCCTCGGCTCTGGAACCACACTCCTGGATAGGGGATGGACTCTATTCTACTCCAGAGTGGCCCATGGTGTGAGGCGCCAGGCGGGTGCGGGGATACTCATAAGTCCCCGGCTGAGTGCTGCTACATTGGAGTTTACCCCGGTGGACAACAGGGTGGCCTCCCTACACCTTCAGGTGGTGGGGGGGGGGAACTCTGACTGTTGTCTGTGCACCAAACAGCAGCTCAGATTATTCTGCCTTTTTGGAGAACCTGAATGGAGTCCTGCATGGGGCTCCAGTAGGGGACTCCATACTGGAGTCCTACTGGGGGACTTCAATTGCGCACGTGGGCGACGATGTAAACAACTGGAGAGGCGTGATTGAGAGGAATGGCCTCCCTGATCTGAACATTTGTTATTGGACTTCTGTGCCAGTAACGGATTGTCCATAACAAACACCATGTTCGAACATGATCACCATCTGGTGGTGAGCCGGGTCAGAGGATGAGGGAAGACTTGGGACAGACCCGATAAACTCAACCGTGTAGGGAGGGTGAACTGGGAACATCTGGAGGAGGCCCCGGGGCGGTCCAAAAGATTTTCAACTCACACCTTCGTCGGAGCTTCTCTCACATTCCTGTGGAGGTAGGGCGTACAGGAATTGGATGGCCCCAAGTAAGGACCCCCTCACCCCGTACTCCCGCAGCACCTCCCACATTTTCTCTCTGGGGACCCGGTCATACGCCTTCGCCAGGTCCACAAATCCCATTTAGACTAGATGAGCATACTCCTAGGCCCAGGAACCAGAGTGGTGTATGTTCAAAACTTCCATTGCTGAAGCTCCGGCAGTGTCAGGGTCAGGGAAGCTGTCCGACTGAAGAAGGAGGCCTTCCGGGTTATGATACCCGGTGGGACTCTGGAGGCAGTTGCAGCGTACCGACAAGGGCAGCAGCCCTCTGCCGTGATGGAGGCAAAGCAGCGAGTATGGGAGGAGTTCGGGGTAACTATGGAGAAGGACTTTGGGTCGGCACCAAAGTGCTTCTGGAAGACCATCCGGCACCTGGGGAGGGGGAAACAGGAAACCATCCAAGCTGTGTACAGTAAGGATGGGACCCTGTTGACCACGACTGAGGAGGTTATCGGGCGGTGGAAGGAAAATTTTAAGGAACTCCTGAATCCAACTACTACGCCCTCTTTGGTAGAGGCGGAGCTGGAGGCGGAGGAGGGATCATCGTCAATTTGCCTGGTGGAGGTCACTGAGGTAGTCAAACAACTCTGCAGTGGCAATGCCCGGGGGATTTGATGAGATTACAGGTAATTTTAGCTGCCGCTCTTATCCAAAGCGATTTACGTTGCATTTTTAACCCATGGCTTTTACATTTTTGCCTGGGGAGCAATTAGAGGTTAGGTGTCTTGCTCAGGGAATTACAGGGGTATCACACTCCTCAGGTAAAGTGTACCTCAAGTTGCTGGAAAGGAGGGTTTGGCCGATAGTCAAACCAAGAGGAACAATGAGGTTTCCGTCCTTGTCGTGGAACGACGGACCAGCTCTTTACTCTTTCCAGGATCATGGAGGGGGCTTGGGAGTATGCTCATCCAGTCTACATGGGTTTTGTGGACCTGGCGTATGACCGGGTCCCCCGAGAGAAAATGTGGGAGGTGCTGCAGAAGTACGGGGTGAGGGGGTTCTTACTTGGGGCCATCCAATCCCTGTACGCCCAAAGCGAGAGCTGTGTTTGGGTGCTCGTCAGTAAGTCGAAGGCGTTTCCGGTGGGGGTTGGCCTTCGCCAGGGCTGCGCCTTGTCACCAATCTTGTTTGTGGTCTTCATGGACAGGATATAGAGGCGTAGTCGGGGGGAGGAGGGTCTACAGTTCGGCGTTTTGCAGATGATGTGGTCCTGATGGCATCTTCTATCTGTGACCTACAACTCTCACTGGAGCGGTTCGCAGCCGATTGTGAAGCAGTCGAGGTGAGGATTAGCGCCTCTAAATCTGAGGCCATGGTTCTCAGCAGGAAACCGATGGATTGCCTACTCCAGGTAGGGAATGTGTCCTTACCCCAAGTGAAGGACTTCAAGTACTTCGGTGTCTTGTGAGGGGAGTGAGGGCTCACGAGTGAGGGCTTAGCCGGAAGACAATACTTTAAAAGAATAGAAACTCACTGTGTCAGGGTTCTCAAATTCAAATTAGGTGCGGGCCAGATGCAGCCCACTTCGAGCAGTACGGTCGTAGTTTGAGACCCCTGGTGAAAGTTGTGTTGGCTGCATTGCTGGACTGTGTTTCACACTAACACCAGTGCACTCCACTACTCACTCTAGTGTTGGTGTTGGATGTGGATCCAGTCATTTTTCCCAAGTGAGATCAGAATGGCATGTAGCCAGATTTGGAGGCCTTGCTCACTCTTCACCCAGTAGAGTTTCCCTCACAGCTCAGTAACAGGGACTCTGTGTTGAAGTGCTGCACTTGAGTCAGGACTCACTGTGAACAACGCTGCTGATTCAGACCTGAAGACCCATCATCAGGAGACAGATACAGTACAAACAATGTCAAGAATATAAGGGTCTGAATAAACTTACCCCCAGACCAGACCAACTTCTAACCACTATACAGAGTGTAAATCACAGGATCTCCTCTTCCAGCTCTGCACACAAGTCCTGCTGTGTGTGTCTGTCCATGAAGAATGTAGGAATCCTGTTCAGTCCCAGTGGTGGCTCATAAAGAGCCCACGTTTCCATACTGATTATTTTGTCTTGGGACACCGTGAAGACTAAAAAAGACAAAACAGTCTCTCATCACAGCAACACAATTAAGAGTATTTTGATGAGTTTAGACTTTAGCATGTTCGCTTGGCAGACCAGCAGTAGATTAACAGACGGGAGAGAAAAGTTTGCGGTTATCCCCCGCCATTCCTCGTTTTTGAGTTCCGTTTAAACATCAGGTTTCAGGTCATGTTACAAAACAAAAGCTTATCATGAGTAAAACATATAAAGTAAAGCAAAACAATTTAGAATTTCACACAAAGTACTCAAATTTAAACTTTTTAACCAATTACAATATTAAAATTATTATATATATAGATATACCTGATGTTTTTAATGTGAAGGGATTATGGGATTCGGTTGTAGTGGGTTTTAATCCTTATTCACAAATATATTTTCTACCTCTTTTGCTCCATATCAACTATCAGTTTAGTTCTTTACCGGCTGGATCACTACTCTGTGTAGTAAAGTGGGTCTCCTCTTTCCCCTGTGCCCCAGTAGACCCCTCCAGAGGGAGAGATTCTTCCTCTGTGGAGAGGTTTAGAGGTTTTCTTGTGTCTGGACCAGAAGTACTTCAATGCAGAAGATGATGATGATGATAATGATCCTGGCTCCTAAATGGTGGAACAAGCTCTCCGATGACATCAGCACCGCAGAGAGCCTTCACATCTTCCGCCGCAAACTAAAGACACACCTCTTCAGACTCTACCTCAACTAAAACATTAAACAAATTGTAGCAAACTATAGCAATTGTACTTATAATGGTTCATAGGCAGTTTGTAAATCGGCTTATTTAATGAAATTGCACTTTCTTGTTTCTTGTTCTTTTGTCCTGTTATAAATGTTACATAAATTGTATATACATCTGTGCATCCAAAGCCTGAAATATCTTCCTCTTATGCAACTGAGCGTCATTGATCAGATGATCAATAGGGAACCAAACATGTATTATTTACTACAAAAATAGTTCTTTACCTTTAGTTTAAGTAAGATTACCTAAAAACGTTGGTAACCAGCTGTTGCATGTGAGATAACATTATACATAATACAAACGTGTTTTACAATTGAAATGGCTTCATATACTTGTTTATGTTATTTTTAAGATGAATGGCGTCAATAGGAGCCAATGGGCTTGCAGCTGAGCGGGTAGGCAGGTCAGAAAGCACATGGACACGGACACATTTTTGGTCTTTTTGTAGGATTTGTTGAATACAAGAAAATACACAATTCCACCAGCCACATCATTTAACAAACGAGTAAGAGGTCCTTTCAAGTTTCAGAGAATACTTTATTACACAAATGCCCAACAAACCACCATTAACACATCTGACACAGGATGGTTTTATGTTCATTAATTCCGTTGGCTTTTACAGTAGCAACAGTGAAACAAGATTTTACTCTAAACAGTGCTGGACCTCAGAGGGACATTAATTGATCACACACACACAGCTCTAATCTCATATATATGGTTATTTCTTTATTTATTTGAATAGTAAATTATGTACAATTGTATTGTAATGAGAAAGTCATAAGACGGGGACATGAGAGACGAAGACAGCTTGGGTTCCGGTTGGTGGGAGTGAAGCAGCGGAGTCACCACATGTAGGGGTCATCGTATCTGTGAGGGAACACAAGGAAGGAAGGATGGGTAACTCCTCAATATCTAAATGGACTCGGTACAGGTCACATAAATCCTGAAGGTCTTGACCTGGATCTCTGGTCTCTGCTGCTGTCGCCCCCAAACAGCAGTTCTGCAACCACATCCTCTTGAGTTGAACGCTTCCCATACCTGGGAAGAGGGGAAGAGAGGAAGAGGGGGGAGGAGAGCTTATTAGCCAAGCTAGCGGCACATTTGGTGCAGATATCCAGTTGACCAAAATGTGAAGCCAACTAACTTTCATGATCCCCGGACTTTTTATCTACAGATCTTTCACTTCTCCAGTGAAAGATCTCAACATCCAGTCCAAAGATTATGTACCAATCTTTGCACTGGATGTCAGAATTTATGGTTCCAAGAGGAGGAATTCTAACAACTTTGGTGATAAATCTCAGACTATTCCTCCAGTAACACCCCAGTTCGTCTTGGACGAAACCCTTTTGCCAGCATCAGGTCAATGTCAGAATGTTTCCAATACCTTCAGTTCCATCTTTCAGGAGCAGAGTCCAAGATTTAACAGGGTAAATCATTATGTTTTCATCAGGGTATGCCATGAAACTAACAATTCTTTTTGTTTGCTTGGAAGGAGCTGTTAAGATCTACATAAGGAGCAAGTGATGGAGCAGGTGATGGAGCAGCTGGAGTTCACCACGTTGCACCTGTATGTTTCTACAGCAGCTTACAGAAAGACACGATCATTTGGGCCCCGATGCCATGTATTACAGGAGACACTGAAGGGAAGATTACTGGAGTTGACAAAAACAAGCTTTGTCAATGCACCTGTTTAACAAGCAGGAACAGGTTGTTGTTCTACACGGTAGCACAGCATGAGCTTGGCTAATAAGAATTTAACAGATAAAGGAAAGCAGCCCTTTTCCCCACAACACAGGACTTGCTGTCTCAAACAGGAACCCAGAGACGTTATTTTATATTTCAGCCTTCTCATCTCTCTTTGTCTATTGTCTGTGTCCTCTGTACTGGTTTACCTACTTCCATTCAATCCTAATGGTTTCATTTGGGGGTGAGATTCCCTGCGAGAGCGTGTTATCGTTCTCATGATAAGGAAACCAAGAGAGCTGCAAATGTAAAAGCACACAGCCGTGAAGCACACGGTTTACTTCCTGTGGCGTGTGCGTGTCGTGTCTTTGTGTCTCTGTCTGTGTGTGAAACAGCACTTTTCAACGCAAACCCCTGTAGCTCGGCCTGCAGTTCCTCTGATTTGCCATTAACCACCTGTTCCACCTCCCACCATGTCTCCGGCACCCAATATTATGCTTGGTTACACACACAGGGAGCTGTGTGAGACACTTGTCCTGTGGGAAAGATACCAAACAGCCGTGTCTGTCGCATGGTGCCACGCATTCGGATCCTAATGGCCCATCAGCACTCACACATCTCCGCGAGTCTTTTCTCCACCCGTCTGGGTGTCTTTCTTTCCATTTGGTGTATTCACATCAGCCAATGTTGATGTGCTTTCTCACTCTTTCTAAATTATTGTCAGTTGGACTCATGTTGCTCTCTCTAAAACAGTAATTGTGATTATCTTCATTCATTTATTTATCATTCAAATGAATAACCCCAGTTTGTGCTTCTCCTGTATTACCACAAAGCCATTCTAGTTTCCAACAAATGAATAGCTGGCCATCTTTGACCTGAAACTATGGAAAATAAACATTTTCTTTGGAGTTAGTACCTTGTTTCAATTGCGTAGAAAAACGTGATCAACTTGTAGTTGTAATTGTTGCATGTTGAATGGGAGCTAAAGGAGTTGAAGCGTTCGTGAAAGCTGAATCACAGTAAAGGTTTGAAGGGTCCAGAGTCAGTGGTCAGTCAATTGTAATGTTACTTAGCCCCTACTTGTCCAAACAGAATACACAGGACAGGTTCTCACTGCTCTGGTTTCCATGTGTTCAGTAAAGACGTTGTACCATTTATAGCATGCGTGATATAGTTATGACTACCTAGATCTATCAATTGTAGCTGGAGTCACAGCCTAAAGCTGAAAACCATCCCATTCCTCAGGACATTATTTGATACAGTCAAGCCTTCATATTCCCTGCGATTGGCTGGCGACCAATCCAGGATGTACCCTGTCTATCGCCCGAAGTTGGCTGGGATGGACTCCAGCCCCCCCGCGACCCTGTGTGCAGGATAAGCGGTTTGACAATGGATGGATGGAAGCCTTCATATTGCCATTAGTTACCTCTATCAAATATCTGCTTCATTTGCAGCTCTTCAGTGAAATGTGAAAAGCTTCTGCTGAAACCAATTGACTTTTTATGGTGATTATGAGTCTTTTTTAAACCAAGTATCCAAATATCAACGATCTATTTGGCATTCATGAGAAGGAACAGATCGATAAATATGGCATCTGACAAGTGACTTTATAGCTGGTAGCAGACGGCCTCGGCTCAGGCCCAGCTAACTGCTTATGGGACTCCTCCTTTCTTTTATTGCCCTGGTGCCGTTGGTTTGGAGGCCTGAGGTTGTGGAGAGAGACCAGTAATCTAATGTACAGAGCCGGCGTGCGCAGGTGAACGGGGAACGGGAGGGCGGGAGTTGCATCACACGTCAACAGAGCTTCAGGTTTTGAATATAATTCATTTAAGGTTTTATTTTTGTGCTTTCATGGCGCTTCTTCAGCGGTCCAAGAAACCCACCGGCCAATCACAGCCAATCAAATATGTGTATTCTGATGAGCTTCCTGAACCAGAGGAGAATCACACGTCAGTCACAAGTTCTTTCACTGACCGTTCTCCAAAAAGAGACGTGTGGACCAACAATGGTTCATTTTCCAACCAGTGTGACTCATATTCAGAGGCCGAGATGGTTGTTAAAAGGAGAAATGTAGAGACACTACAAGACAAAGCTCATTTTGCAAAAGCTTTGTGCCGTGTAATTTATTCTTAAAGCGGGGTTCTTTATTAGATATTGAATTATTTCAAATATTGTTATGATATTATTAAATAGAACTTTGTAATTGGATTTGACAGTCAGTCGTTGAATACAGACGTGAATAAAACTGCTCGCCTACTTTGAAATATATTGAACTAAATCATAGTGTACACTAGGGGAGACATTATTGTGAAATTCACTCTAAATGACCTCGTGGAATTTGAACTGAATACCCTGCTGCAATGACTTCAAGCAAACAAAATGAAATATCAGCTAAAGGAGCAAATGGGAAGAAGAAAGTTAGCGTAACTTATGAAAATGACTTCTTCATAAGAACCCCAGTTAACTTTAAAGAATTTAGATTTCCTCTCAACGTGTAGCTAATGCCGCTAATAGCCCAAGCGCTAACCAGTGGGGGCCATGAGCTAACCAGTGGGGGCCATGACCTAACCAGCGGGGGCTATCTGCTAACCAGTGGGGGCCATGAGCTAACCAGTGGGGGCCATGCGCTAACCAGTGGGGGCCCAGTGGGGGCCATGACCTAACCAGCGGGGGCTATCTGCTAACCAGTGGGGGCCATGAGCTAACCAGTGGGGGTCATGCGCTAACCAGTGGGGGCCCAGTGGGGGCCATGCGCTAACCAGTGGGGGCCATGCGCTAACCAGTGGGGGCCATGAGCTAACCAGTGGGGGCCATGCGCTAACCAGTGGGGGGTGCTCACATGCACCAACATCCCGGTGGCCCACTTTACTCATGTTTCAGTCCTTTTTTTAGAAAATACCTGTATTTGTTTGCCATTGATGTGGCTTTTGCTGTTTTTTATTACTGACGTGTGCATAGATGGCTAAAGCAAAAATGATTATTGAATGTAGTTATCTAAAATAGGCTACACTCCATCCATCCATCTTCAACCGCTTATCCCAAACCACCTCAACTGGCTCCTTTCGACGCAAAGGAGCAGCGGCTCTACTCCGAGCTCCTCGCGAATGGCTGAGCTTCTCACCCTATCCCTAAGGGAGACGCCTCCTGAGGAAACCCATTTCGGCCGCTTGTACCCGTGACCTAGTTCTTTCGGTCATGACCCATCCTTCATGACCATAGGTGAGGGTAGGAACGAAGATTGACCGGTAGATCGAGAGCTTTGCCTTCCGGCTCAGCTCTCTTTTCGTCACAACGGTGCGGTAAAGCGAGTGCAACACCGCCCCCGCTGCTCCGATTCTCCGGCCAAACTCACACTCCATCTTCCCCTCACTCGTGAACAAGACCCCGAGGTACTTGAACTCCTTCACTTGGGGTAAGGACACATTCCCTACCTGGAGTAGGCAATCCATCGGTTTCCTGCTGAGAACCATGGCCTCAGATTTAGAGGTGCTAATCCTCATCCCGACCGCTTCACACTCGACTGCGAAACGCTCCAGTGAGAGTTGGAGGTCACAGACGGAAGATGCCATCAGGACCACATCATCTGCAAAAAGCAGCGATGAGATCCGCAGCCCCCCGAACTGTAGACCCTCCTCCCCCCGACTACGCCTCGATATCCTGTCCATGAAGACCACAAACAAGATTGGTGACAAGGCGCAGCCCTGGCGAAGGCCAACCCCACCGGAAACGCTCGACTTACTGCCGAGCAACACAGCTCTCGCTTTGGGCGTGCAAAGGATTGGATGGCCCCAAGCAAGGACCCCTCACCCCGTACTTCCGCAGCACCTCCCACAGTATCTCTCGGGGGACCCGGTCATACGCCTTCTCCAAGTCCACAAAACACGTGTAGACTGGTTGATCATACTCCCAAGCCCCCTCTATGATCCTGGAAAGAGTGAAGAGCTGGTCCGTTGTTCCACGACCAGGATGAAAACCGCATTGTTCCTCTTCAATCCTTGGTTCGACTATCGGCCGAACCCTCCTTTCCAGCACCTTAGAGTAGACTTTACCCGGGAGGCTGAGTAGTGTGATACCCCTGTAATTGGCACACACTCTCTTGTCCCCCTTTTTGAAGAGGAGTACCACCACCCCGATCTGCCACTCTTTTGGCACTGTCCCAGACTTCCACGCAATGTTGAAGAGGCGTGTCATCCAAGACAACCCTCCAACACCCATTGCTTTTAGCATCTCTGGACGGATCTCATCAATCCCCGGGGCTTTGCCACTGCGGAGTTGTTTGACTCCCTCAGTGACTTCCACCAGGCCAATTGACGATGATCCCTCCTCCGCCTCCAGCTCCTCCTCCACCAAAGAGGGCGTAGTAGTTGGGTTCAGGAGTTCCTCAAAGTGTTCCTTCCACCGCCCGATAATCTCCTCAGTCGCGGTCAACAGGGTCCCATCATTACTGTACACAGCTTGGATGGTTCCCCGTTTCCCCCTCCAGAGGTGCCGGATGGTCTTCCAAAAACACTTTGGTGCCGACCAAAAGTCCTTCTCCATAGTTACCCCGAACTCCTCCCATACTCGCTGCTTTGCCTCCATCACGGCAGAGGCTGCTGCCCTTCGAGCCTGTCAGTACACTGCAACTGCCTCTGGAGTCCCACCGGATATTATAACCCGGAAGGCCTCCTTCAGTCGGACGGCTTCCCTGACCACCGGTGTCCACCACGGAGTTCGAGGGTTACCGCCCCTTGATGCACCTAAGACCTTGAGGCCACAACTCACCGCCGCGGCTTCAGCAATGGAGGTTTTGAACATAGACCACTCTGGTTCAATGTCCCCTACCTCCACAGGAATGTGAGAGAAGCTCCGCCGGAGGTGTGAGATGAAAATCTTTTGGACCGGGGCCTCCTCCAGACGTTCCCAGTTCACCCTCACTACACGCTTGGGTTTACCGGGTCTGTCCCGAGTCTTCCCCCATCCTCTGACCCAGCTCACAACCAGATGGTGATCAGTTGACAGCTCTGCCCCTCTCTTTACCCGAGTGTCAGAACATGCGGCCTCAGATCAGACGATACGATTACAAAATCGATCATTGATCTTTGGCCTAGGGTGCTCTGGTACCACGTACACTTATGAACATCCTTATGTTCGAACATGGTGTTTGTTATGGACAATCCGTGACTGGCACAGACGTCCCAGTAACAAACACCCGCTCGAGGTTCAGATCAGGGAGGCCATTCCTCCCAATCACGCCTCTCCAGTTATCTCCATCGCCGCCCACGTGCGCATTGAAGTCTCCCAGTAGGACTATGGAGTCCCCTACTGGAGCCCCATGCAGGACTCCATTCAGGGTCTCCAAAAGGCCGAATACTCTGAGCTGCTGTTTGGTGCATATGCACAGACAACAGTCAGAGTTTTCCCCCACCACCCGAGGCGTAGGGAGGCGACCCTTTTGTCCACTGGGGTAAACTCCAATGTAGCAGCACTCAGCCGGGGACTTATGAGTATCCCCACACCCGCCTGGCGCCTCACACCATGGGCCACTCCGGAGTAGAATAGAGTCCCCCCTATCCAGGAGTGTGGTTCCAGAGCCGAGGCTGTGCGTAGAGGTAAGCCCCACCAGATCCAACTGATAACGCTCCACCTCCCGCACAAGCTCCGGCTCCTTCCCCCCGAGAGAGGTTACGTTCCACGTCCCCAGAGCCAGCATCTGCCGCCCAGGTCTGTTCCGTCTAGACCCCCACTGTCACTGCCACCCTTGTAGCAGCGCCCCCGACCCCATCGGTTTCCTCCACAGGTGGTGAGCCCATGGGGAGTAGAGTGTTGGGCTGCCGCGTCACTCCTTCGGGCTGTGCCCGGCCGGGCTCCGCGGTAAACCCGGCCACCAGACGCTCGCTGTCGGGCCCTCCATCTGGGCCTGGCTCCAAATGGGGGCCCCGGGCTTCCTCCGGGCGTGGTAACTCCTTCCCTCTTCCGTTTTTTCATGGGGGTCTTGAACATAGGCTACACTATCTTACTTTATTCAAGTCAAAGGATTTGGAATAATTTAGTCTTTGAAATGCATCGATTCATCAAAAATATTACAGTACATTGATGTAAGAAGGATATCAAAATGTAAATACCATTAAATAACAGTAGATAACAAGACTCACACTGATAAAGTCCCTGATCCAAACCAACCCGAGAGCAACACCGTATGATGTCGCTTAGTGTCCCGAACACAGAAATGCAGAAGCAGACGAATGTGTGTGTGTGCATACCGCTGCCTGGTGATCAGATTGATGTAGTGTCTCAAGGCGGTGTAGTACTTGGCCAGTTCCTCCGGGGGAGCGTCTTCCCCGGGGTTTTCAGGTTTGGGGGGGTAGGCGTCCGCCAGTGTTCCCAGACACACCAGCACACAGAGCACCAGGGCCACCAGCGCTGTCCATGGCTTCTGCATCATGACCTTCTGAAGGAGGGCGGAGTAAGAACACTCTTTGACATTAAGGATCCAAAACTTTGAATGAGCTCAAGGGAAATTCTTTCGCATGAATGCATTGTATATGTTATTTATTTATCTTTCTATTGACTGTGTTCGATTTAGCTCTCCAAATACGTATTTTTCGTTACATTTTGGGTCCAAATGAAACAGGTTGGGAAAAAGATTTCTTAAAAAGTTACTGACCAGAAAAGATATAGACGTTTGCATGAAGAGCAGAGAGTGAAGGCTGAGGGTGGATAATAAACATATTGGGTGGTTTGATAATAGTCTGATTCCATGTGTGTCTATCATGAAGCGGTCATATTATCTTATGAGCTTTAAAGCTGTTAATATTACTGTTGTTGTTGTTGACATTAATGTTATCATTATCAGTGAGGCTAAAATCCCATTGACGTATCTCCAAATAGAACACATGACACTGAATCAAAAAGGAAATGAAAGAATAATATCTTCCATATAACGTCAAATGGAAAAATGCAACTCAACTTAAATTTCAAACTTAGCTGCTAAACAAAACAGCCTAAAATAATTCAAAATAACTCTGTGATAGCTTTTGCTTCCCCTCAGCAATGATGAAACTGAATTTGTAGAAAAGAAATGAAGTGTATTTGATAAAAGCAAAGATTGCGACCCGGTGGCCATAAGAAATGCAGCTGCCGATAGGCGTTATATTACATTCATTATGAGCCTTCATGGTTGTAACGCACTCTGCTGCTAATTGTCATGGTTACCGGCCTGAGACTTCACCTCTGCGCTGCTTTCTACTGCTGCACGTGTGCTGCTTAGAGTTCAAATAAGAGAAAAACAAGCAGACATGTCCACAGTAATGTGATGTCTCTATGAGCAGGAAGCCACTACGGAGATTTGATGAGATGAGCTGTCATGAATCTGTCATGTGGCGCCGGACGCGGTCTGGATTTGTTTGGCATCCCGTGGCGCTGAACGCGCACCCAGCAGCACCTTGTGGGCCGATCTTACTTCCAAACACATTTGAAAGTAAGGGAAAGGGTGTCTCTCTTTGGTGTTTCCAAATGACAAACTGCGCATTAGATTTCGAGGCACACAGCCATCATGTCGGCCGTACGGGTGGGAGCCTTTTGGCACGAGGACTCGACGCGTCGCTCTTCATGTCTCAAAGTTGAATGAAAAACGCATCAGCTAAACGAAACGTTCCCACAGAGCAAAGGGCTTCAGGATTCCTCACAACAGTTTAAATGTGTCGGCATATTGTTCAGTAGTCTACAATCATTTGCATGACATCATTTGTGATACGTGAAAGCATGAAAACAGCCTTCTTCTTGTTGGAACACGGTGCGCATATCTCAGGTTATGAACATATTAATGAGCTGCGTGAGAGAAAAGGACGTGTGCCGACTTACTTGGAGGAGACTTGGAGGTTACAGGTGGAAGAGTGGCAGAGGTCAAACTGTGACGTCGTGGGTCGGTTTCTTCTCTCTCCGAACCGTCTCTTGGTTTTCAACTCCGACAGAGGGCATTTATATAGTTTTGCGGCAGCGGAGGAGGGAGGGGTTACACCGTAGAGTGTGCGTCCTTTGTGCATGCGGGTGTGTGAAGCCGAAGCGGGGGTGTAGAGGCAGCATGCGTCAGATGGTGATGATGATGGAGATATGATGCATCACAGTTAACAGGTGATGTCTTGGGCCACGACCAGTTGGAGAAAAAGAACAAAAGTAAATAGTTGATTTTCGTCTACTTCTTCTCATCAAATTATACAGTAAGATCAGAAATGTCTCCCACATATACCAGTTTGACCAGTAACCCCCCCAACAACAAAAGAGAATAAAGACAAATCTAAAATGGTTTTGAAGCAGGTCACCAATCCGACAGGCAGCTCTTCACTAATATAACAACACAGTCATAGTAATACTCTCCTTTCTATTATTTTTCTGAATGATTGTTCAACACTTGGAGGGAAATGGAAGTCGAGGTTCCATGGGAGCAATTGGTGCCTCCTCCTTGTGGCTGAGCAGCCAGCTTTACCGCTGAGGAGAACAACATTTACATACGTTAGCGATGCTGGATGTGCTTCACCCACTAACACACAGACACTCGCAAAATGTATCTAGCAGCTCTTCATCCTTCATTTGTGTTATTTTTTATTCCACTATTCACATGATAGCTCATTTGGGTTTCACTTCCTGCCGAACTAAAGAGAACTTTAGAAATGTATTTTGGTATTGGAGCTGGTGCTCCTTTGCAGGGTATACTTTACATTACATCACATGTCATTCAGCTGACGCTTTTATCCAAAGCGACTTACAATAAGTGCATTCAACCATAAGGACACAAACTCAGAAGAGCAAGAAACAAAAAGTGCAATTTCATCAAATAAGCCAATTTACAATTTGCTATAGATGAGAACCATTATAAGTCCAATGTAAGTGCTACAGTTAGTGTGTTAGTGGAGGTAGAGTCTGAAGAGGTGAAGGTTTGATATGTTTCCTCCTGTCAGCTTTGGAGATGCTGCTGCTCCAGAAGACCCCTCCAAAGAAGATGGCTGGAGTCCAAGAAGGCATTGGTGAGAACTACGAATTACCTTCTACTTGCACACAGTTAGACATGTACGTTGTGTCTGTGGAGTCACCTCCCAAATCTACCCGTGTGCAACTGCTGTCGTGGCAATACTTCGCCCCCGAGGCACTGCAACTCTCTCCTGTCCCTCTGTGTGGTCCACATGTTCAAATGACACCCTCCAATAACTAGTCTATGTTTTACATCTTAAATACTTCAACAAATGCCAAACTAAATCATAGATACACATTAATGTGTTTACATTTTAGGGTGTGCCACACATGCCAACACACGTAATCTGGTTGCATCCATCTCTGTTTACCTTACATATGCTTGCTTTAGGCAATATCATCAGGGGAAAAGACAATAGACTTTAACTGTAATGCAGTTCATAGCCATCATTTCAATCCATCAAGCCAGATGAAACCTACCAGTTGACCGAGGTCCAAGCATCAAAACCTGGAAGACGTGAGATTTCCTGGTATTAATTGATATGAATTAATTAATAATTAATGAAATCCTCCTTAACAACAAGGCTCCAAATGGTCAGGCTGCCTCTTCTTCAAGAGCTCGACGTACCCTTTTGCTCCACGAGAATACTCCCAGAATGCACTGTTACTTATGGTTCATAGTCTCCTACAGAAGAATGAGCAAGAACAAGCTCCAGTCCACAAGTCCAGGAGACAGACACCTTCTTCATATATAAGACTTTTCTCTAACAGAGTACAGCTCAGCTGGGCTTGTCTTGGACTTGTCTTGGACTTGTCTTGGACTAGACCTGGTTGTGGTGCTGTGGGCTTCGACTGCGAGCTGACTTCATGAGCTCCTCCCTCCTCCTTTCCATTTGCATGCAAGGCCAACTTTCCATGGAGCTTCATGACATCCCACTGTCACATTTTCAGTGTTAAAGGCTCTTTAAGGTACTTTGACCACATTAGCATACTTTGCGGAGGTGGCAGGAGAGGCCGCCTCACTCAGACCCCCTCCAGGGGACATCAGTCACACAGCTATGAGCGGGCATCGGGATTGGGCCAAAGACATGGTGTGAATGTCAGCCATGTTTGTAGTCTTACATGTGACCTTTTTGAGCTACCGCACCGTGATCATTGTTATTCTATCATTAATAATCAGTCCATAGATTATCTTTGATATTTGCATCTCCTCATTGTCAACAGAGGCGAGAGATGCACTCGTTTCACATCACACAGGCTTTGAGAACCACGGGGCAGTCTGGTTTGTCTTGTTTGGCAACGTGAGGTTATCTGGTTGGTCTAACACGTTAATAACAACTCATGATATCTTGTAGAAACATTGATACGCGCTGAATGAATACGGACTTTGGGAGTAACGTAAAGCTTTGGTCATTAAAGCAAAGCACACAGAAGGTAAATGTAACCCTTAAGACGTAAGACATAAAACAAAACCATTCTAATACCAGCAGAGACAAAATACATATCCACACATATCCGCTCCAAAGCCTGAAATGCAATCGCTGGAATGCAATTATTCATCTGGATTATGATTAAGTTTGAGCGAAGACAATTTGCTCACTGTGATACAGAACCCATTAGAATATACATATAAAAGTGTAATTTCCCCGTTAATTGTTAGTGAGCCAGATCAGAGTGAAAGGTTTAACGTAACAATTTAAATTTTAAGATTGTATTAAATATCTCAATAAAGATTGTATTAAATATCTCAAAGATTGTATTAAATACCTCTTCTCTCTTTCTTTCTCGTTCTCTGAGATGAAAAATCTGACTTTTTTATCTTACTCTTACAAAATGAAGCTAAAATCCTTTTCTTCTCTTGTTGTTTGTTTCTGTTTGTTTGTCATTTGTAGTGATGTCACTTTGCAGACGGTCTCGTCTCGCAAGACCAGCTGCTGGACCGGCCTGTATTTGTAATTCTGACAAGATATTGAACCGGGAGTCCAAATCTGTGAATATCTTAAGAGCTTTTCCGTCTCAGACGCCATCGCACGGATGCTGCACTGCTTCAGTTGTTAAGCTGTCACTCATGACACCACGCCCCTCTCCGCTGATGCCCCGCCCCCTAGGCCAGATCAAACAATCCGAAAGTGGAACAAATATTTGAAACTTGATAATATAAGATCTGCAACTGAAAAATATGATACCGCAAATATAAATATATAAATAAAACTATATTCAACCCCAAAATACACTTTTGGGCCGGGATTTGGCTCCATATTCATCCACCGTAATAATCTTTCATTACACTCGGAAACTCAATTAAAGCTGCGCAACAACGTCCGAGAGGAGCACTCAACCACGGTGTATTCGCTGAGACCGGAGTCCACTGCCGTACTGTGTCTTTGTCCTTGTGTGTCTGTAACTAATGTGCAGTGGCTGTTTAGAGAAGCCAGAACAGCATAGTTCCTTTCACATATACCTCTCTGTGTGATAAGGCTTTGCTTAAAGGGGAATTACTGACTAAGGCGTGTGTGTGTGCATGTGTGTCTCTGGGAGCCACGTTTAAGATGAATTAAACAGCTAATCGGTCAAACCGTGTAGAATGATTGATTCCAATGAGTCGATGGTGGTTAACCCGATACGGTGCGCATTGTCTTCTGCTGCCGGTGGGGGGACGTTACTTTTGAGCGGACTGGTGTGGCTGTTATTTGGGAGCAGAGGATGAGTCACACAGTCCGTACAGGGTGTGGATGCAGATTAAAGGTGGCAGCTGTTTCTTCATCTCTCTCAGCCCGGGGCTGTCTGTCTGTCTGCGTGTCTGTCTGTCTGCTTGTCTGTCTGTCTGTTTGTCTGTGTCTGTCTGTCTGTCTGCCTGTCTGTCTGTCTGTCTGTCTGTCTGTCTGTCTGTCTGTCTGTCTGTCTGTCTGTCTGCTTGTCTGTCTGCGTGTCTGTCTGTTTGTCTGTGTCTGTCTGTCTGTCTGCGTGTCTGTCTGTTTGTCTGTCTGCGTGTCTGTCTGTCTGTCTGCGTGTCTGTCTGTCTGTCTGCATGTCTGCCTGCGTGTCTGTCTGCATGTCTGTCTGTCTGCATCTGTCTGTCTGTCTGTCTGCGTGTCTGTCTGTCTGCATCTGTCTGTCTGTCTGTGTCTGTCTGTCTGTCTGCATCTGTCTGTCTGTGTGTCTCTTTGTCTGCATCTGTCTGTCTGTCTGTCTGCATCTGTCTGTCTGTTTGCGTCTGTCTTTCTGTCTGTCTGTCTGTGTCTGTCTGTCTGTCTGTCTGTCTGTCTGTCATCTGTCTGTCTGCATCTGTCTGTCTGTCTGTCTGTCTGCCTGTCTGCGTCTGTCTGTCTGCATCTGTCTGCATCAGTCTGTCTGTCTGTCTGCATCTGTCTGCCTGTCTGCGTCTGTCTGTCTGCATCTGTCTGCATCTGTCTGCATCAGTCTGTCTGTCTGTCTGTCTGCATCTGTCTGTCTGCGTCTGCCTGTCTGCCTGTCTGCGTCTGTCTGTCTACATCTGTCTGTCTGTCTGTCTGTGTCTGTCTGTCTGTCTGCATCTGTCTGTCTGCATCTGTCTGTCTGTGTCTGTCTGTCTGTCTGTCTGTCTGCATCTGTCTGTCTGTGTCTGTCTGTCTGTCTGCATCTGTCTGTCTGTGTCTGTCTGCATCTGTCTGTCTGTCTGTCTTTCTGCATCTGTCTGTCTGTCTGTGTCTGTCTGTCTGCATCTGTCTGTCTGTCTGTCTGCATCTGTCTGTCTGTGTCTGTCTGTCTGCATCTGTCTGTCTGCGTCTGTCTGTCTGCATCTGTCTGTCTGTCTGTCTGTCTGTCTGTCTGTCTGTCTGTCTGTCTGTCTGTCTGCATCTGTCTGTCTGTGTCTGTCTGTCTGCATCTGTCTGTCTGTCTGCCTGTCTGCGTCTGTCTGTCTGTCTGCCTGTCTGCGTCTGTCTGTCTGCATCTGTCTGCCTGTCTGCGTCTGTCTGTCTGTCTGCCTGTCTGCGTCTGTCTGTCTGCATCTGTCTGTCTGTCTGCATCTGTCTGCATCAGTCTGTCTGTCTGTCTGCATCTGTCTGTCTGTCTGTCTGCGTCTGTCTGTCTGTCTGTCTGCATCTGTCTGTCTGCCTGTCTGCGTCTGTCTGTCTGTCTACATCTGTCTGTCTGTCTGTCTGTCTGTGTCTGTCTGTCTGTCTGCATCTGTCTGTCTGTGTCTGGCTGTCTGTCTGTCTGCATCTGTCTGTGTCTGTCTGTCTGTCTGTCTGCATCTGTCTGTCTGTCTGTGTCTGTCTGCATCTGTCTGTCTGTCTGTCTGTGTCTGTCTGCATCTGTCTGTCTGTCTGTCTGTCTGCATCTGTCTGTCTGCGTCTGTCTGTCTGCATCTGTCTGTCTGCACCTGTCTGTCTGTGTCTGTCTGCATCTGTCTGTCTGTGTCTGTCTGCATCTGTCTGTCTGTCTGTGTCTGTCTGCATCTGTCTGTCTGTCTGTGTCTGTCTGTCTGCATCTGTCTGTCTGTCTGTCTGTGTCTGTCTGCATCTGTCTGTCTGTCTGTCTGCATCTGTCTGTCTGCGTCTGTCTGTCTGCATCTGTCTGTCTGCACCTGTCTGTCTGTCTGTCTGTGTCTGTCTGCATCTGTCTGTCTGTCTGTGTCTGTCTGCATCTGTCTGTCTGTCTGCCTGTCTGCGTCTGTCTGTCTGTCTGTCTGTCTGCGTCTGTCTGTCTGTCTGTCTGCATCTGTCTGTCTGTCTGCATCTGTCTGCATCAGTCTGTCTGTCTGTCTGTCTGCATCTGTCTGTCTGTCTGCCTGTCTGCGTCTGTCTGTCTACATCTGTCTGTCTGTCTACATCTGTGTCTGTCTGTCTGTCTGCATCTGTCTGTCTGTCTGTCTGCGTCTGTCTGTCTGTCTGCCTGTCTGCGTCTGTCTGTCTGTCTGTCTGTCTGTCTGTCTGTCTGTCTGCGTCTGTCTGTCTGTCTGCGTCGGTCTGTCTGTCTGTCTGCATCTGTCTGTCTGTCTGTCTGTCTTTTGGAGCACCTGCTGTAGAGCAGCCCGAAGCCCTGACGCATGTGGACACACAGACACTCACACACAGACACACACACACACAGACACACACACAGACAGACACACAACACACACACACACACACACACAGACCCACAATCATTCCGTGATGTCTAAACATGATCACATTAGTGTTTGATGAAAAGTACGAACAATGTAAGATCTCTCACGCGTCTTATTGTACGAGGCTGTTGCAGTTTATTTTGGTAAGTTAGGATTGACACAAAGACACATTTTGTTGGTGAAGAGTGTGTTCATTTTCTTGTGATTGTGTGTGCCTATTAAATAATGTCTATGTGTGAAATGTTTATTTTAAATCCTAAAGAGCGTGTCAGCGTGTCTGTATCAGTGTGTTTACGCATATTTGTGTTTGCATCAGATTGCGTCAATCGCAGCCTTGTGAAGGTCGGGGGAGGAAGAGTGACAGGAAACATTTCAGCAGCGCTGATAAAACACACACTGCTGCCACGTCGCCTCACACACTCACACACAACAGGTTCCACAAACACAGACATCTTGACTACACACAGATTGAATACCATCACTTGTCTCACTGTACAGGAGCCTTTCAGAGTCTATTAAGTCTTTTTGATTTGTCTGTGATCTGTATCGCCGCTGCTGTCACAACAATATGACAGCCAGACTTTACTGATAAGGAGCCGTAGCAGGAAAGAACAACACGCCCTGGTGTGTGTGTGTGTGTGTGTGCGTGTGTGCGTGTGTGTCTTATGATTCCTTCTCTCCTATTGCAGTATATTCCAGTTAAACACATCTAACATCTAAAAATGTCAGATCATTCATGAAAGGACTACAGACACTAAAACATCTAAGAGTAATGAGCTCAAATTTCATATTATTACACTTTTGTTTTCTTCATGCAGTAAATTCAATTGTATCTCACTGCTAACTACGTTATCGGGTCCTCTTGATTAACGATATGATAACATAAGTCTCTAATAGCCTCTTTTAATATCAGCACCTCAACAATTAACAACACATACTCTTGTGTACTATACATACAAAATAAAGGAGAATCCAAAAGAAACCTGTACTGTTCACCTGCTGTTTTGGTGTTGATGTAAGCGAAATATGCGTTGGCGATCAGCTGGGTTCAGCGTGTCATCATGTGATGTGGTGGTAAAGAGTTTGACTGCAACTTTTCTGCAGCTTCAAAGCCAGCAGAAGCCCACCTGCTTGTTGACAGAAATGTTCTTGTGATGTGTGAGGAGCAACAGGACACGGCTATGCTACATTGGGCCCCTTTGATGAATCATCGGCCAGCAGGTCATAACTCTAATTCCATTAGGTGGACATCTGCACCCTGGAGTGTATCACAATGACTGGTTCCATCCACTGGGTTTGCCAAGGGGAATAAAACAAGTGTCTTACCACACAACACTGTGAATGAAGCAGTATTCAACCGGACCAATAACGTGGAATTATTGGACATGACGATCTGTCAAAGAAGTCTGTCAGAACTGAATTTTTATTATTATTTTGTCTTTTTGATGGATAGATGAGGCATATAGAATGTCTGTAACACCTTGTTTTGCATTGAGCGGGTTGGGAAGTATGTCCTCCAGCTCCGGTACACTGATGCAATGTTTATTTAAGTCATCAGTCACATCTGGCAGTGATGGCCGGCGTGTTAGCAGGGATCACAAAAGGAAGCCTGCAGGACGAATGGTGCAATAGTCAGCTGGACCCCCCACAGCGACACAGGTTATTGTGCCATGCCTCCTCTTGTGTGTGCCGACGCTGTATGTTCTTACTCAAGATAATTTCATTTAGAACAGAAGCACAAGTTCTTACTCACTGGTGACGCTGGCATCTGTAACCATAGTAACTGCCATACGAGTTTTAACAACACACTGTTAAGAAGAAACATAACGGCTGTAAACGTGAAGCCAAAGAGTCTTGATCACTGGATGCAGCAGGTCATAAACGCTGCCTCCTTTAGTCAAGCTAAATGCTAATGGGCTACGACACTGATAGCAGGGGGTCCCATGCAAGGGGCCCATCTAACCAAGCATATCCATTCAAATATTCCCCAATTCTCCCACAGATTGTTGTTCTCGGTAGTTCTTATCATAATGATCTCAAGTGGTCATTATTCTGTTTTAATGAGTTCCTTGATGCTATGAAAAATGTCTGAGGCGTAACGATTCACAGTAAATCCTTGTTTAAAACGTGCGTTAGTGAACTCTCGGCCACTTGGGAGCGAGTTTGAAGTGGCATCGTGCCCCGTCTCACGCCCACTCTAGTAAGCCAAATGCTGTGGATCCACAGGTGTGCCGGCCAATGGAGCATGGCATATCTGCTGATGTCCATGGACCCAATTTGAAAACTCCACACTCCAGTACGCCAGCCGTCACGGGTATCAGTGTACACGAATGTGTCCCTCGCTGGATGCAGTGTGGAAAAGAAGATGCACAAACTGCGTGGAGCTCTGAGCCTCAGAGGGATGGCATCTCTGCGCCCATCAGGTTGTCTCTGTAAGACATGTGTCAATCCTCATTTTGTGCAACACCACGGGGCGTCTTTAGCATGGTCCATGCGGTGTGCCTTATCAGGACTAAGGTATTATTCAATCAAACTTTCCTCGTTGGATTTGACAGTCAGTTGTTGACTACAAACAGACGTTAATACAACTGCCAGGCTACTGGAACTACTGGGACTACTGGAACTACTGGGACTACTGGGACTACTGGGACTACTGGAACTACTAGGACTACTGGGACTACTGGAACTACTGGGACTACTGGGACTACTGGGACTACTGGAACTACTAGGACTACTGGAACTACTGGGACTACTGGGACTACTGGAACTACTGGGACTACTGGGACTACTGGGACTACTGGGACTACTGGGACTACTGGACCTACTGGGACTACTGGGACTGCTTCTCCTCTTTCATATTGTCAGCTACAGAAAGCTTTCTACCTCTTAAACTTAAATTAATATAAACTTTTTTAACATAGTTTTCCAATGGAGTTTATCAAAATCCTTCATCAAGCTTCTTCAATTTTCAAGTCTTTCTTCTTCCTCAATCTTTCATCTACAGCCATCCTTCAATCTGTGAAAATGTTGACAAAAGCCCAAACTATTTTTTTTATCAGCTTTTTGATATCCATTCAACTTTTTCAGTATCACTAACACCCCTGCAAGTTGGTAACGCCTCGTCAAGCCGGTCGCCATCCTAGACCAGCCCCCGGCGCTCTCGGGGCCGGGAGGACGCTGATGAGGACCCGCCGTGCTCGTTGGTTACCCTGGCAGCTGTAACCGCTTCTTTATGGAGCGGAATCAGGTCAAACGTTTTGATCATTTGAAAAACAAATGTGAACCTGAAAGTTTTGTTGTTGAACATTGAAAAATACTACAATGACACGCCCCTCCCAGTTGATGCCCCGCCCCCTACGCCACATTAGGGTCAAAAGTCTGAATGCGAAAAAGAGATCTGAAAGTGAAAAAATACGATTTGAACTCGAAAACATAAAATCTCCCAAAATACAGTACAGCGGATATAAAGCGTCCGAGTGCTGCTCCCTCAGGGTGTTTGACAGCTGGTTCTCAGCAGAATCACCACCCTGATGTGGCAGGACAGCCTGCAGATCACCAACATCACGTCCGCACCACAAACAGGATGTTCTACACAGACAAACCAGCTGGGAACTGGCAGCTGTAGGTGGGGGCAGCCGCCTGATGATGCCCTGTGACCACTGGAGCGTCGGTTTGCTTCTTTAACCCAGAGGATCTGTTGGCCACCATACAGGCCAATGATCTACTTTATTCCCTGTCACATTTATACAGTGCTTGAAGTGCCGGTACCCTCTTGCATTGGCAAATCATAGCAGCGTCATAGCAGCAGAAGTAGTGGACTTCTGATACGTTGGGCCGACTGCTGTCTATAATACAGTGATCAATGAGGCGACAGATAAGTGACATCATTAGTGATTAATATTGTATTTAATATCTATAATACAGTGATCAATGAGGCGACAGATAAGTGACATCATTAGTGATTCATATTGTATTTAATATCTATAATACAGTGATCAATGAGGCGACAGTTAGATAAGTGACATCATTAGTGATTCATATTGTATTTAATATCTATGATACAGTGATCAATGAGGCGACGGATAAGTGACATCATTAGTGATTAATATTGTATTTAATATCTATAATACAGTGATCAATGAGGCGACAGATAAGTGACATCATTAGTGATTCATATTGTATTTAATATCTATAATACAGTGATCAATGAGGCGACAGTTAGATAAGTGACATCATTAGTGATTAATATTGTATTTAATATCTATAATACAGTGATCAATGAGGCGACAGTTAGATAAGTGACATCATTAGTGATTAATATTGTATTTAATATCTATAATACAGTGATCAATGAGGCGACAGTTAGATAAGTGACATCATTAGTGATTAATATTGTATTTAATATCTATAATACAGTGATCAATGAGGCGACAGTTAGATAAGTGACATTATTAGTGATTAATATTGTATTTAATATCTATAATACAGTGATCAATGAGGCTCCAGCTGAACTCTTTATCAAACTATGAAATGAATAGAAACAGTTCCAGCATATGAAAAAGCAGCTGACCCCACATGAAAGATCTTACAGGGCAGAATCCAATCATTTGGGAAATATGTTATAATATCCTATTTATTTATTCATTTGTGTTATTTATTATCATTACAATCCAGTAAGTCCCTTTGAAGCTGACGTCCTGCTGCTGGTCCTCGCATCCTTAAGTTAAAACATTGTTAGAGTTAATGCACAATGACAGTACAACAAACCTGCACACTGGATGAAGACCAGACGTTAAAGTCCACTTTAAACATTAAGTTCTGAATCGCTCATGATGTCCACCTTAGTTGTCCGGTTTCAAAAGCTCGCATCGCCTGATCAAACCGATCAAACTGATCATTTGTGGGATTCTCTGGGATTTTTCAGTGATCGCCACCGAGATAAAAGCTGAAATGTCAACTAACGTTCTCGCTAAATCTAACCTGCTACTTTGAGTTGGCAGTGATACGGAACGCTCGGGCCAAGGTCAACCGGTGCCGTACATTATGCTGAATAACGCACCCCATGACTCACTCTCAACCAATGAGACCGCTGGATTCCATCTACCCGTATTATAAATATACATATGAGTTACATGCATGTGTGGAGGTCTGACGTCCCTTTAACTACATCATCCCAAATGGTTCTAAGTCCTAAAATTACTTTCCCTGACTTAAACTAACTACTTTAACTGTAACTTGAAGCTGATAAATATTTATATTCATCTGCCGTTGTTTCCTGTGCTGAGGTGAAATGCATTCTGGGATGTCTGGCGGCTCCGATGTCTGCTCAGTCAGGTGGTATTATGACCGTTTTCAGCGAGATGCACACTTCACAATTGGACCAGTACTCGGCTGCGATTGATGACATTTCACGAGTCCACACAACAACGCATATTTGACGACGACCTTTGACCTGTACAGCTGTTGTTGCACCAATACCTGATTGTGTCATGATGTGTTGCATGTTTTTAAAATATAACGTTGTATAACCAGACACGAGGAAGCTTGATGTTCATGGCTTTACCGTCCGCACACATCTTCTCTCCAAGAGTTGAGTCCTTCAGGACGTGTTGGTTCCCAGGATGTTCTCCTGCATCCCACAGCATTTTATAGCTCATGATCATTGTGTACAATACGCACCCATTACAGCTCAGAAGAGATGTCGTCCATAGTTGTCCTATCCAAAAGATCTTTGGCAACCATTTAAAAGTTTAGAAGGATGAAACGTCGTAGCCGGTTTGTCCTTAAAACGCTGAATATGCTGATGGCTCGAGCGTTTCTGTAGCTTAGAAGATGCAGGAAGAGAAAGGTGCCAAAATACAGTAAGTTTAACAAACAAATACGGAAAACAACTGTTGTATTCCACAAAAAACATCGAGCTGTTTCTTGGTCATCTGTATGAAACTCGAGCCAGTTGACTCTTTAGGACTTCTCGTCTCTTGCCGCTGTCGCTCAGCACATTCAAAAAATGAAGAAAACCAGTTATCACATATGGACATTTTATAATGTCATGTCTACTTCACAGCCAACTCCAGCTGTGTCCACTGGAAGACTATACATCACTGGGATCAGAACGGCAGACGGTTTGTTTGCACAAACAAGGAACTTGACTTGTTGAAACATAACGCAGATGCAGATGCAGAAAGTTGACTTCATTTAACAGACTTTATTTCATAAATAATTATGCAAGTCAATGAATACACGAATGAATGATATTTTTTAATCCTCTGAGATGACACTAGCAGAGTCCAGGGTAGTTCTTCATACTGCTAATGGACATGTGATGGACAACTGTCCGTTTCAACACGCTTCCTGTGCTATGGAGGTGGACCTGCACACGGGACCCTGCTGAGGAGTGCAGACTAGTTGAGCCCACACTACGGAGAATGTGTTTCCCTTACGTAATAACATGCGGAGGATGGTTTTACACTGAAGACGAGGTATTACAGATGTTGTCTAACAAGCTTACTCTGTACTACTCGAAGAAATGGGGCAAGAGGGGAGGGAGGAACATCCTGAAGAAGCGCAGGCTACTCTCTTTTCTCACTTCTCATCTACGGTCTTGCCTACAGCTAGAACATGGGAGTCAGGAGGGTTTGAGGATAAGGTTGATGGAGGCCTTGGATCAGCTAGCCCCTGGACTCCAGAGATCTGCAAGAAGATAGACAGAGAATTAGGCTGCATGCCAGTAAACCACCGGGGCCTCAAAAACACACATTTTCTTTTCAGATGGTGAAAAGTGGAACAAACAAGGTAGGTTGTCCTTATTGAATGCTTTAGTCTGAAACAATGTTTGTGTCGACGCCCACCCTGCACACCCCACGTTTGTCCTACTAAACACAACAAGGACATTTTTGGAGGCTGAAATTTCCCTGTAACTTATTTTAGACCCTGGTTCCTAAAGTCAAAATGCAATGATCGCCCCAAGGTGATCCACCCTCTGGATGATCCCGCCAAGCTACGCTACGTACGCCAACCCCCCCCACTTCATTCCCAGATGGAGTTTGGAGAATGTGTCCTTTGATTTGCGACGCTGGTGACTCACGAGTAGCTGGTGTGCTGCTGTCGTCTTCGGGCGCTCCTCATCTTTTCAAAGCGAGCCTCCATTTCCTCCAGGACTTTAGGGGTGTAGCGGACCACCAGCTTGACCGAACCCTGGGCGGCTTTCAGCAGCTCCACGGCCTTCTCGTGGTGCTCCCCCTCCACACTCTGCAGGCACACACGAGAGTCTCAGACCACGTACTGTGTGGCCAAAGGTCGGCTGGGCACCATTCCAACGTGCTTTACACTCTCTTATATACCTTTTTCCTTACTTAAGTTCATTTGGGTGAACTGAACTTGACGTGCCACCTTTGACCCCTTGGCAGGGATCTTTAATACATGTTAACAATCAATTCAATACCCATCACAGGGAGGTTTATAAGTAAATCTCATTTTGAGTGTCAGTTGTTCCATGTGTGAAGCTGCCAACCGCACAAACCAGTGATACCGCTTTAAAAGAGTAAAGACGATGTATGACTTCAGCCCAACACATAGCTGCACTGTGACTGCTGTGTGTGTGACTGCTGTGTGTGATGTTCGTTACTGGCGGGCAGGGGGCTCCTGTCATCAGGGTGTGAATGGGTGAACGGGGACATGAATTGTTACATGGACAGTCCATTTAGCGCCTTTAAAAACCGTGTGTACCAAGTGCTCTAGAGAGACGTAAAGCATAACTATACATAACGTTGATACAAATAATACAGGAGGCAAAAGAATCCATGTCTTCTATTTTATACTGTAGATTTAAATTGTACATTTGTAAATTGAACATATCATTTTTTCCGGCACTGTGTTATTTGTCCTGTTGTCCATTGTGTTATTGTCCAATGTTATGCACGTCCAACATACTTTGGCAATAAATGTTCCTGATTCCAAAACCATAAGTGCAAAACAAATTGATATAATAAAACAACGAGCCTCTTATCCGTCAGAAGGGAACCGTCACCATTCCACACATTCCTGGTCATTACCTGCACTGATTGGAGTCCGACTCAATGACATTAAATCTGTAAATTTCTGTATGCGTGGTGACCCAACGGCATTTGTTTTTATATATATATATATATATATATATATATATATATATATATATATCATATACTGGGTACCCCTGATATACAGCATCAAAAGCTGCACTTGTCTAAAACAGTGCCCCCGTCTGCTAATAGAAGGTCATTAGGTACCTTGGGGGCAGTTTCGGTGCTATGAAGTTGCTCTAAAGCGTCATTATGATTAATGAAAGTTAAGAGTTGTGCGGAAACCAGTTTTTCTAAAACTTTTGATAGAATTGGAAGCAACAGAACGATGAAGCGTAGGTTTCTTTAAAAAGGGTTGGACCATTGCTTGTTTAAAGATGGATGGGAAAGAATGGTAAGAAGCAATTTACAATCAATAATAAAACTTGGAATCAACAGAGTTTGGGGAAAAGTGCACATATGCAGTAGATTTCTTCAAAAATGATCAACATCATTTTAGGGAATTTTCCATTTGATTTCATTTTTAAAAGCTGTCATTAAAATAAACTTCTTACCACTCCGTTGACGGACAGCAGCTGGTCTCCTCTCTTCAGGCCTCCCTGGCGGTCGGCCACCCCCCCCGGGATCACTCTGGAGATGTAGATGGGGGAGTTTTGCTCTTTGCCCCCCATGATGTTGAAGCCCAGACCCTCTTCTGTCTTTGGCAGCTCCACCACCCTCGGGTGTGCGTGGCCCTCGCTGGCTGCAAAGGCCGCCACCGTGGCCTGTTCAGGGGCCGACAGTCACATGAACATTGAAATAGGTTTGACCTTCTCGAATGGACACGTAAATACGGCGTTTTGGTAGTTTGACAGGTCTCCAAAGGTCAGTTCAGAAAATCCTCCTCATTTGAAGAAAGGAATCATTGTCCCAAGCTACAAGTGTTTCAATGTACAAATGGGTACATGTGTGTTACTTTATGACAAAACATTTCAAACTCTATTAATTAAGAACTCTAGTGGAAATTAGCATCCCCAGAGCGTTTAAATGAATTTAATCCTCATCTCACCCCCCGATTCAACCGACCGAGCACCTTTGCCGTTTGTGCTACTGGATGAAAATAGCAGGTGAGCCTCTCAGTCTATGAATGACCTCTCTACACGTGTTCATTGGAAATAGGACCCGAACGTCTCTCATACAATCGATTTTGTGCAATAGTGAAGTCGTGGTTAGTCATTAGTTTGCGTGCAATACCTTGGCAGTTGCCTGCGCTCGCACCTCCGGTCCTCCGACGATGTCCAGAGTGTCATACAGCTGCTCATAAACCTGAGGGCAGAGAACGAGAACAAAATATTACACAAAAAAGACGCTTGGTTTATTATTCATTTACACCAAAATTTCTACAATTGTTGTTTGCATGAATAGAATTCTGAAATGAGTGTGCAGCTCCTCTATTTAAAGCGTGCAGTGAGCAGCATGTGGCTGCATGGAGCTGTAAACCGAGCTGAACCTCTCCCTGTGTCCCGTTGTCTCCAAGTAGGAGACAGACAGGCCTTTCTGGAGCCTTCCAGGGTTGTCCCTTCTGGGCTACTGTAGCAACATGGCGGCTTGCTCTGAGCAGGAACCCCGTATTGAAATACAGACTACCGGATTCATTTGGTAGAATTATGGAAATGATTTTAAAAAGTAGGCTGGGGGCCAGAGCCTTCAGTTATCAAGCTCCTCTTTTGTGGAACCAGGTTCCACTTTCAGTCCGGGGGCAGATTCGGTCAGCTCTTTTAAAGTAAAACTTAAAACGTTCCTCTTTGATTGTGCCTATAGTTAGGCTGGCTCAGGTTAGTCCGACCAGCCCTTAGTTGCTGCTATAGGCTTAGAATGCCGGGGAATTCTTAGACACACCGAGCTCCTCTCTCACGCTCTCGTTCTACAATAATTCAAGTTTTATTAATGCACATCACTAATTCAGCTTCTTTCCGGGAGTTTTTTTGTGCTTTCTCCCCTAGCAGGTCTCCGTAGATGGTGGTTCCTTGGAGTCCTGACACCTACCGGGGCCCTGCTGACGCCTGCTGCTGCCATCATCATCATCATTATTTTAGATATTAATCATATTACTGTACTCGTAAACCGACATTACCCTCTCCTAAAGTCTCTGTGCTCTCCCTCCCCACAGGCTTCTGTGGATGGTGGTTCTATCTGATGGTGGTTCTGTGTGACGGTGGTTCTATGTGACGGTGGTTCTATGTGATGGTGGTTCTATGTGATGGTGGTTGCCCCTGCAGTGGTCCTGCTGTGCGTCTGGCTTACTACTCACAGTTACTTGAATCATTTCTGTCATTTCTGTCATATAGTCTCATGTATTATACATTGTTCATTCTGTACACATGGCATCATTGTAGTCTGTCCATCAGGAGACGGATCCTCCTCTGACGTTCTCCCTAAGGGTTTTTTCATTGTTTGGAGAGTTTTTCCTGTGCTGATGGTGGGTTTCGGGACAGATGATGTTGTATGTGTACAGACTGTAAAGCCCTCTGAGGCAAATTAGTAATTTGCGATTATGGGCTATGCAAAATAAAATGAATTGTTTAAGCAAAAACATCGCAGCAACAGCGCACATCCGCACCTCTCTGATGGCAGCACAGAACTTGCTCTGCAGAACTCTCTGCAGGGCCTGAAGTTTGGGGGGAGGAAGCTCTCCGCTCCGCTGCAGCCGGTCCAGCAGCTCGATCACCCTGCACACATCTAACACACACACACACACACACACACACACACACACGCGGGATTAGCGACGGGTCACTGTGGGCGATGAGGAATAAATCTCAGCCCATGAAGGATGATTTTGTTTTATTTCAGCTCTTTGTGCAGAGCGCTGCGCATGCGTAGAACGCGCGAGGCCTTCGCGTGCTGACGGCTGTCTGCGGAGCGTCTCGAGCAGCAGCGGCTCCATTGGCCGTCCACCGACGCATCGAGTCCCTCAATCCCCCCGCGACGCCTCCCGTCAGGCGTCGGCGATGGAGGAGACGGCGGACGGCGCGTCCTTACCTCTCTCCAGGCACAGCGGCTCCGCCAGCGCCGCCATGTCCACGTCCTTGGCTGGGTGGTAGTAGGACATCATGGCGAGATCCTCCGCGTCCAGGGTGAAGGCCTGTTCAGCGGTTACAGCAGCTGCGATGCGGGCTCCATCCTCACGACACGCGACGCAGCAGCTGATGCGCTACGCAACGCGCTACGTCACACCTCCACCCCCCACGGCGGGATACTCACGAGTCCTCAATGTACAGATTCATCACAGTTATTCATGAGGGCGGATAAAAAGCCTGAATCAGCGGGAAGCTGCACACGTTACTCCACCCAGCCGGTGCTGCGCATCCACCCGTTTGTGGCGACTCACACAAATAGGAATATACGCAGAAGGGGTTCTGGCTTCAAGCCACATCTTTATTAAAATGAACTTGCAAATCTAACATACAAACAGCAGACAATTAAAAAAAAAAATCATTCCAGAATGAATAAACAGAACAGCCCTCAATTGTCTCACAACACTTCACCTCCATCTTGCACACACGGAGGGATATTTGTCCAATGAGTAGAAACCGTTGTATTCTAAAAAGGAACAGAGCGAGTGTTTCTACAGTTGGGACCAAAGCGAGGAAAAGAAAAGGGGGAAAACATCTAGCGTGGATGGATAACTTGAGGACGAAGCAGACCGATGAGTTGAGCGTGCGGCAGGATGGAGGCTTGTGATGAACACCATGCGGGCGTCCTGTGTTCTAGTATCTATGAGGGACGCCTCAGTACTCGTCCCCCGGGGCCTCCATCTTGTAGCCATTTTCACTGGAGACGTAGCCGTCGGCCGACGGCACCGACTGCTGGTCCATCATGCCGTCCTGACTGTACTCCTCCATGTGCGGAGGCGCCGCTCCCTCCTCCTCGTTGGCCATTTCATCTTGAGGCCCCGCGTCGTCTCGTTGGGAGGCGTGGCGCTCCTCCCTGCGCTCCCCCCTGTCCCTGTCCCCCCGCTCCCTCTTATGCTCCCTGTCTCGGTCCCGGTCCCCCCTGCGCCTCTCTCTGTCCCTGTGGCTCCGCCTGCGCTCCCTGTCTCGGTCCCTGTCCCTGCGCTCCTCCGTGCCTTCGCCCACTTCTCCTTCGTTGTCCTCCAGGACGCGCTCACCGCCTTCAGGGGCGGCGTCTGCCCCATGGCCGACCTCCTCCCCCTCCGGCGCCTTGCCTCCTCTCTCCCGCTCCCTCTTGCGGTCCCTGCTCCTGCTCCTTCTCTTTCGCTCTCGACTCCTCTCCCTACTCCTGCTGTCTCCTCCTGCAGCCCCCCCGCGCTCCTTCTCCCGCTCTCGCCGCCGGCCGCCACTAGCACCGACCTCCTCTCCTCCTCCCCCCCCCCTCCCCCTCCTCCTCCAATCGGCCTCTCTCTCTCCCTCTCTCGCTCCCGGGATCGAGTACGGCGACGGCGCTCGCGGGATCGGGGTGATCGGGTCCGTCGGCGCTCCCTTTCCTTGTCTTTGTCCTTGTCCTTGTCCCGGTCGCGTTCGCGGCTGCGCTCCCTGCGCTCCCGCGGTTCCCGGGGCTCCCGCGGCTCCCGATCACTGGATAGTCGGGACAAAGTTCTGTTACACACTGCAGGACGCCACACGGGTCGCTCCAGATGGCTCTGTCCCCAGGACTCACCCCACGATGGGACGCTCGTCATAACGCGAGGCATCGTCCCGGCCAGAGTGCTTAATGTTGACATCCGCTCCACCTCTTCTCGTGCCCCCCAGGCCGCCACCTAGTGGAGCAAAACAAGCATGAGATACAAGTCAACAAGATCTGCTTCTACAGCTTGGGGCCAGTGTGCTAACGCTAATGGTGGCTGCGTTTCTCCTGCAGGTACCACGTTTGGGGAAAAGGACGTGTGGCTGGTACGAGGCTCGTCTATGTGTGAGTGAGCCCGATGAGGCAGTAAAGCCCCGTCAGCTGACAAACTGCGTGTCTAGCGGTCGGCGAGGTGTTGGGCCTGCTAGCCGACAGCAATGAGCCTCGGCCTGTTGGAACGTAACGAGGGGCAGCTGACCCAGTCTGCGGGGGTGCCATCCTTTCACAGTGCGTCCGCGTTCCACGTCAACCAGCACTCTCCTGCCGTCAATCTTCTTCCCGTCGGCGTGCTTGTAGGCGGCTGGAGAAGACGAGAGGGAAGAAAGAGGTGAGAAAGGAGCAGGACTGCATCAATGTGGCCAAGGAAACAAACAGTGCATCGTTATACTGACCAGGAGCAGGCGAGGCCGAGATGGCTGCTCTCTGGGCAAAAGCCGAAGGATAATGGGAGCAGACTTCCTTCCACCCGATGGGTCATTCATATGTTACACTTTTAACTGCATCATCTCAAAAACCCTGCCTCCGTTTGTCTGAGGTACGTAGTATATTGTAGCCACCCCAGGTTGTTGCGAGGAGACTCACGCAGCCTTCAAACCATTAGGACTCAGTTAGGAGCTAGTTTCTCTGCGTGGTTCATACGCTCATCTACTGGAGCTCCACCAGTAAGGAGCACGTCTGCAGCGGCTGGTACGTTTCCAACCGTGTCCCACGCCGCAGCATGTTCATGCATAATAGAGGAGGCGGTGGGAGGCAGGCGGCTGGTCCTGGCGCTACACAGACGATCGCGGACTAGAAGACGGTCTTACCAGAACCCGTCAGTGGAAGCAGTCTGAGGGCCTTACCAAGCCCCCACGTGCGCACCCTGGGGGCCTTACCAAACTCCCCCACTCGTACCCTCACACACGGGCCTTACTCTGCCCCGTCTGAGCCGTACCAAAAGCCCCCAGCACACCACGGCAGCGCCTCTCATCGGGGGCCTTACCAGAACCCCCCCACGCTCCTGCTTGGCTGAGGATGACAACATATCATCCACGATGGGGCCTTACCAAACCCCCACCAGTCCTACCAGAACTGACCAACTGGGGGGATAAAAACATACAAAAAAAAAAAAAAAAAAAAAAGGGGGCTTCCCTCCTTACAGAGGTTGACTTATTACAACCCCCCCAAGCGATGAACAGACCCCCTGGCAGGCCTCAGATAGCAGGTCCAATGTCTACTGACATGAGACGCTAGCTTTGGGAATATGTAACCTTACTGTTATGATCAATGTGCTACTTTAGACTTGTCGCTACCTGAAGTTATGTAGTGAGTAAAATATGTATGAATCGCCTAAAGAATTCCCCTCATCTGCCATTTCTATTAAAGCCAGCTCAGACTGCAGACCACCTCGCATCCATTGGAACACGTTTATATTAACTGGTGTTGCGCTCTGGGCGGAGACACGGCGGGAGAACAAAAAGATGGCGTGAAATTGACATCAATATCGTGGAGTCGACCTTTGTTACTTTACTAAATATGGAGTGCAGCCGAACGAGAAAGAGACCACGAGGTCCCAAATTACAACCCAAGACGTCTAATGTAATTTGGTAATAGTGTACTGCCCTGCCCCACATCATTCTTACCGCCTGCCCGGTGTTCGCTCTACCAAAGGCTCCAATAAGTGATCCTACGGTTAACAAGGAGTCAGCAGGTTGCAAACGTTGACAGGATTCCTCAGCCATTGAAATACCTGCTGACCTTTGTTCACACGCTCTGAAAAGCCGCTAAACATTGAGTCAATCTGCACAGTGTTAATCATACGCGCCCTCCTCGAAGCACTGGAGAGGAGCCTGAGGTGGCTTTGACAATGGGCAGAATCATTGGGCGACATGTTTTACACTAGTGGTCAGGGATGCGTTCAATGGTCAAAGCCCTAAATCCAAGTCGTGGTAATTGCACTAAAAGCTCTTTAAGGCTTGCAAAAAAAAAAAAAAAGTCACGCTTTACCCATTGAACGTAGCTCCTCTTCCCTATGTAGGAGATGGAGGGTGGAAAGAAATCTTACCCATCATACAAACCCATTATACCAACCATATACTGAGCTGTGGTAGTAGGGTGTAGATGTATCATAACCATCATCATCTGCCAGCCAGCTCTGGCCAATAGCCATCACAGATTGGCGGCTGCAGTGGCAATGAGAACAACACACAGTTAATATAGCGTTTAGCCCCACATCCCCCCTCATCCACCCACCGCTGTGACTACAGAAGAGCCAATCACACTGACGTGCCAGAATGTGTCATTGCGTGAGATGGCACCACTCATCGGTGTAAGGAGAGCACTGCGTTACTCGCAGGCGCTAGCGTGGTGCATGGAACTAATCTCAACATGACCGCGGTTGAAGACAACCGATAAACAAGCTCCATAGCTACGACCTACAAAAGGAGAAATCTCATTTCAGTGCTCGGCGACCAGTGTGACCTTGTGCTTACCATCACAGTCCGACCAGGAGAGCTGCTCTTCCAGAGCTACAGAGCCTAACTGCTAAGAGACAACGTGCCACTTACAGCCAAAGATGTTCAGCTTCACACCTCAAACACGTCTACTTCCTGCTCCTCCCCCTTTCCCAGCATGCCCTACTGAATAGAGTGCTTTCCCTATGCAACCAGTCAGCTGATGACACGCACACACAGACACACACCAGACTGATTTCAACATTTAAAGCACTGATCTGTGGTTCATTAGGTTGTAATCACCTTCCTAGAGAGATTGCTGCCCCCCAGTATCGCACATAGAAGAAATGGACAGGGTTCAATAGAATAACCCCCCGCATGTCTTCATGAGCAATAGTGCGTTGATACTCACAGTGCATGTCACGCTCATGCTCGTACTCGATGAACGCGTAGCCCCGGGGCTTCGCCGTCCTCTTGTTGTAGACGATATAAATCTGGAACAAAGCGGGACGGAGACATTAGTTTGTAGCAGCTAATACAAATACTAACCATTTCATCGCAGGACAGTGGGGACATTAGTCTTTAAAATATCTGACACGTGGGACAGGAAGAATACGGACAATCAAAACAAATTGAGAGCGTGCGTCTACCCTTGTGTCAGGGTACTACGCTGTAAACAGGTCAAGACCACCAAGTGAAACCAGTACACGTACCCGCTTGATGGGGCCATAGACCTCAAACTCACGGCGAAGCTTGGACTCGGTGGTATCGTAGTTCTAGAGCAGAGAGCACCATCAGACACCGACAGAACAAGAATCTGCACACACCTCATTGGCTCTAACATACTCACCACTCGTGCAACAAACAGCGTTTTGAAGGCGTCCCCTTGTGCATTGGGGTCGTTATGGGGGTCCCCTGAGATAACAAACACGCCGTTAGTTTAAGCAAACACACCAAACAGAAGAAAGAGCTGGGAAGCACCGAGGTCTTACAAAGCTTGAGTTCTGTCTCCACCACAGCTTGTCTCCTCTCAATCTTCTCTCGCCTCTGCAAAGATTAACAGAGAGGTTGATCCTCGATCCACGCGGCAAACAGCCAAGCGCAGACGCGGAAGCGCCGCCCTGTGGTCGCGGTCGAGGGGTCAACAGCTCTATGAGCGTTGAATCAAAGCGCTTGGGTCGCGTAGTTCTGCCTGGTTAGCGGGGAAGCTCGGGGAGTTCGTTAGATGGCGTCCGCTGGCCGAGTGCAGCTTATATTGGAGCAGTAAGGCGCGAGAGGCTGGACTTCCCCGCCCAGTAATGGGACAGCTCAGGGGGGCTGTTGTAACCCTCTGTTACATTATTGGAACATGCCGATACAAAGACCAGGGTCTCTACTTTGTTTAAGTATTATTCTTTTCCACAGGTTGGAAAATGAAACGTCAGGACCGAACGTGCTAATAGATGCAGTGAACTCTGGCGAGCGAGCAGAACATGGATGCGTAGGAACGCAGAGGCGGGATCTCGTCTCAGGGATGAGGTGCTGAATGATGAAAGCAGAGGACTGGCCGTGTGTTGTGTACACACACACGCGCACACGCACACACACACACACACACAGTGTGAGGTTTTATTATTGAACAGTATAAATTCATGAGTCACCTTCCGCTCCAGCCGCTCGTCGCGCGTCTCTGCCCTGGTCGGTGGGGGGGCGTCCCTGGGATCCTGGTCACAAAGGGGGAGGCAGTGAGACGCTGCTCGCGTTTCAGCGGGTGAAGGACGTTAGATATATTCACCTCGAAGTGCCGGATGAAGGGCGCGATGCCGCTGTACGGCTGGTTGTGGTGCTTCTCGTGGGGCAGCTTCTCCAGCTGGGGCAGGAAGGGGATGGGGTCCCGCGGCGCGAACAGGGCCAGCAGGTTCGGGGGTAGAAACTGCGTCATCCTTCACCTGTTAGAAGCACGTCCTATATGGTCATTACCGCACAAACACCTGGACGCGTCAAGAGAGAAGAATACGGAATCCACCGTAACGTAAAGCAACGGAAGCCGGAAGCTCCCGTTAGCCTCGTTAGCCTGATAGCACGTGTCCATCGGGAGCCTGTAGGAATGCGCCCCAACCGCATGAGTTATAAAACCCCGCGCAGTGTGCGTAACCTCAACGTTATACGACGATAGTTGGAACACCGACTACCGCCTGGACCGCGCAGCATCGGGAATCCCAACAATGCCCCTCGCGCTAGCTAGCAAGCCAACAATGCTAACAAGGAGCCTCGAACACGAGCGCGGTTCTCACCGTATCTCCTCCAAAGTCTTCCAAGATGTCAGACCATGAACCACGCGAACGAGAGTGCGGCGATGCGGTCCTCCTGGACCACCTACTCGAGCGGGAGTCGAAAGCGAGACGCGTCAGGATGCCGAGGCCGTCTGGCGACAAGTGCCCGAATGTGTGCGAGCGCAACCGCTGCTTGTGTTTGTGAGAAGTAAAATGGCGGCGTGCCGTAAAGCGAAGCGACCTGCTTTAATGGCGACGCGACACCGCGCGACACCGGCCCCTATTCCGCTATTCCGCCTCCACTCGGTTGATAAGTCTGTCAACGTTGAATGTTGCAGTAATACAAATGTACATAAAGGGAAATGGATTCTGATCCAGAGCGTTTAAGAGGCGACATACTGAAAGTATGTTTAATGTAATAATGTGCAGACAACGTGGAGTCACAGCACCTGTATGACGTACTGGAGATGAACCAGGAACCAGAGACATTTATTGCCAACATATGTCAGACATACATAAATGAACAATTTAACTAAGGAATAAAATGGAAACGGAAAGAAAGGTTATGGGCTAGGGGGGATATAGAAGACAATTTAAAAATAAAGGATAAGAAGGGAATTAAATTACAAATTAAAGTTAAAAATAAAGTGTACAAGCGATAACCTACTCTACACAACTGTGTTGTGAGTGCGTGTGGAGTGAAGGGAGGACACGCTGCAGCCTGCCCTTGGCTGTGGCTGCAGCATACCAGACGGTGATGGAGGAGCAGAGGATGGATTCCATGATGGCCGTGTAGAAGTGGACCATCATCGTCTTTGGCAGGTTGAATTTCTTCAGCTGCCTCAGGAAGAACAACCTCTGCTGAGCCTTCTTGGTGATGGAGCTGATGTTCAGCTCCCACTTGAGGTCCTGGGTGATGATGGAGCCCAGGAAACGGAAGGAATCCACAGTGGTGACGGGGGAGTCACACAGGGTGATGGGGGAGGGTGGGGCTCTGTTCTTCCTGAAGTCCACAACCATCTCCACTGTCTTCAGAGCGTTGAGCTCCAGGTTGTTCTGACTGCACCACGACACCAGATGGTCAGACTCCAGATGCTGGAGGATGTAGTGGAGGGCCATGTTGACAGCATCGTCCACAGACCTGTTGGCTCTGTAGAACTGCAGGGGGTCCAGGATGTGCTGATCAGCACGATGTAAACTTCATGCAACGGGTAAAGTGGGACATTTATAACACTCTCCCCTAAGAAGTAAAGTTTATTGTGATCCTTCTGTAGAAAACTGTAAAGAAAAACATGCTGTACTGGCAGTTACACCTGTCTTGCTTCAGCTACCTTACACACTTAAGTCCACGTAATCTCAGGCGAGCAGCGCTGGCGTGAAGGTGTTTGACCCACGTGGACGTCGTGGAAGGGAGGACGGCTGCTGCAGTCAGTGATCAGCATATGTGGAACTATGTTTAGTATGAGGCCACAGCTTTCTATACCGATGCTTGTGATGCATCAAGCTTCATTCAAGAACTTCTCCATAATATAGAATGAAAATACAGACAACAGACTAAATTAATATTGAAAAATGGTTTTCAGGCAACATTTATATTTTGTTGGGCATGTCATTTTATAACGAGATTTAACAACTCTTTCGACCTCACATGCACACACAACAGAACCAAAGTGTTTGAAGCATCATACAGCGATGTAGTGTTCTTACACTGTGGTACAACATGAGTCACATCTAACCCGTCGCTCGGACGTCCACACATTGTGACGGGGGAGATGAAGTAGCACGATTCAAGGAGCTAATTCACGGCCGAGCTTCTTATGGGCCGTCAACAAAGCGCAGCGTTCGTGGCGGGTTGGTGAGCTGGACCGTAGATGATCACGCAGCATCCTCTTCCTGTCCGAGTATACGTGATCCCATCTTCTATGGGAGACATTTACAGTGACATCATGGAGATGAGAACACGTCAAAGTATGGACAACGTCGGCTAAAACATTAAAGATAAAAACAATCAGTCATCATTTCCCACAACGTGAGCAGAAGGCTGCTTGAGGACATTTAATAAAACAACCCATCAGGCGGAGGAATGCAGCTCCCGGTCGTCGCGGTCCTCCTCATCCATTCTGCGGCCGTGTTTCCGGAAGTATTTGTAGCGCTGCACGTAGAGCTTCACCAGGTTGCTGACTTTCACCGGGTTGATTTCTCCAGTGCGGCTGTGGCAGATCTGAGACATGGACAGAGAGCATGATGCAGTTTGTACCGTTTCTCTCAGCCAGCTGGGCTTCTTGTTAGAAGGCATTCCTCACGTCGTCACCTGGACCAACTGGTTTAGCTACGTGTGCTCGGGCTGACCTTGTGCACTGCCTTCCTGAGGATGTCTTTGTAATCGTCCTTGTTGATGTCTTTGCGCTGATAGTACGGTTTGATGGCGAGCTTCACCTCCTCCACCGCCCGCTCCTGGGTGTGCAGCTTCTTTAGGTACTGGGCAATTCAGGTCAAACAAATGTTAAATTCATGGCAAAAAAGGACATTTTCTTTTCTCATCAAAGCTTTTTTTATAGCGAGAAGCGGCCCTTGAACATGAAACTCTTTCCCCAGAAAAATCTGCAAAACAATCTTAAAATTGTTAATCATAACAATGTTTTCTCAAGTCTCCCCCTAAGGAAACGTTACTGCCCTAAAGCGACGCCACGTGGACCAACGACCAAAAGCTTTGAAAGGGCACAGGACAGACGGCAGTTTGTAAGAATGAGAATAGCTCTAAATAGACGTTGCACGTAGAAGCACCATTTTCAGAGCCTACAACGACTTGTAGAATCTATACAACACACAGATGTCAGGGTTCACGCCACATGAGGACGAGAGTGAGCTCACTTATTCCTTCACAGTTAGGGGGGCGGATATGGGGCTGTGTCTGTGGGTGAGTGGAGAGCAAAGAGGGTTGTCGGTTTGATGCCAGGCATGTTGGGCAAGACACTTGACCCAGCATTGCTCCTGTAGCTGCGACTGCAGTGTGTGGATGTTAGTGACTGACGGGCAGGTGTGTGTGTGTGTGTGGTAGCTCATGTGTGAATGATGTCCTGTAGTGTTGAAGCGCTTTGAGGTCAGAGTACATTTAAGGGTTCTTTGTTTACTTCCCCCCATGTTTACTTTAGCTTGTCATCCCATTGATGAATCGGTAAAAGACTTTCTTTTTCAAATGGTTTCAGTTACAGCTTCTTATCGACTCAAATGATTGTGGCTGAGACCAAATATTGGGCTGAACCTAAACTCACCTTGTCAGGGTCTTTACTCTCATTGTCCCATCCGGTGTCACTGGAGCTCCCAGTAACTCCTGACAGCTCCGTGGGCATGATGGAGGGTGGAGTCTGTGCACAGCCACCACCTATGGGGTGGTGCAGGAGAGAGGGTGGGGTCTTGGTGCAGCCAACCAATGGAAGGGAGCTGTGAAGGATGAACTGGGCTGGGCTCAGAGCAGGAGGTGGAGGGAGAGAGGGAGGGGGAGGGATCTGTGAGGAGGAGGCAGAGGAAGGAGGAGCCAACTGCTGAGACTGGCTCTGATTGGCCTGTGAGAGGATCTGCATGAGACAAAGTGAAGGCAGTCAGCCCAGGGCGCCACGACAAGAACCGTTTCAATTCTCTAATGCCGAGGAGAGGCCTCGGCACCACCTTCTACCAAAGGAGATCATTTTGTCCCACAAGGCCTTGCGGCAGCAATATTTGGGTGGTGACGTCTCATTGGACCGAGAAAAAACAACAACTCTTGGAATAACTTGCTTTGAATGGAACATACTTTGAAGCTGGTAACTGGTAAGGAGACTGATGCCGTGGCGTTTTCCAGAGGTTAATGAAAGCGTTAGGAGGTACTTTTTTGGACTATTCGATTCCAGCCCAGACTTTTCACATTTGTCACCATACGAGCGCTGACAAGCAAAATTGTGGCCAGGTTGAGAAAAGAGGGAGAGTCAGCGCTCCCATAGAAAAGGGGGATTTTTCTGATATTCATTTTGCCATCGTTCTGGGATCATTTTGGTGCTGGCCGTTGGCCGGGTGTTCATTGTTTTGGCCTCTCTGAATACAGACGTGGTGGCTGTAGTGGCATCATTGCCGTGTAAGACGCAGTCATAAAATGTCCAGATTAAAGTCATCATGTGTACACTGTGTGTGGCTGAGGTGCATTTAAAAGACGGGGTAGGAAGAGGACCACGGATGTCATGAACCACCTTGCTGCCATCGTTAGTGTTTACAAGCCTCCCGCTGTGAATAAACACGACATCAACGCTCCAGTGGTGAAAGCCTCATCAGTGTGATCCAAGTGTTACAGGCCAAAAGTGAATTACTTCACATTTCCGACTGACTAGGCTGGCTGCAACTATTAATTGAGCTTTACCAATTCTGAATTTAACAAAACAGAATCCACCCTTATTGAGTGCACCAATAAACGCACAGCATTTAAGCACAGTGTTTATGAAACGTTGCCTTTTTCCTACAATGGATAATTAAAGGCATTACCCTGAAAGCTGCTCCTATTAACATTTAGAAACCATTTCAAATGGAGGCTGAGCAGAATGAGCCGGCCGCTCTCACCTGGCTCGTTGCTTGAATGAACTCTTGTGCTTTCGCTCTGCTGGCGATGTTGGCCTCCTCCATCTTGAAGAGCAGCGCCGTCACTGAATGGAAGAATAAGCAACAGCTATTTTATTTTAGAAAAGGATACGTGCATGCATATGGCTACACATGAATTGATATACATATCATAAAACGACACGTGATTCATCCCTGAACGCGATGATCAAAACCTAATAGTGGTATCAGTAGCTCTTGATTCACATACAATGAGGTACTTTGTTTTATCTACTTATTCTGAAAGTTGAGAATTATTTTTGCTCCCAACATCTCATTGGATGATGCATTCCATGAAGCCTACTGCCAGCAGGCACGGTTAAAGAAATATAATGTGATTGTTTTGAGTGAAAATGAGCCTTTACATTTTCCCAACTTTACGCATCTAACTCGTAGCGGAGGTGCAATGTTATGTTGGGATTATTCAAATAATTTTATTTAGCCTCAGAGAGCTTTACAGTCTGTACAAATGCAACATCATCTCTCCCAAAACGCTCCCATCGGCACAGGAAGAACTAAAAAAAGAACAGATTAGGATCCCTCTGGAAAGACTGCGATGGATGTACGGAATGAACAACTGAAAGATGCACTATACGTTCAATTCATACAACAGAAATGATTCAAATATAAATATTATAGTCTTGAACTCTGCAATATGCGTTGATCCTCAAAAAAAAGAGGCTCTTCCTTTGAGTTTGTTAGAACCACATAAGGGCATTTGCAGAGGCATTAGAAGTTATATATATTTGTATATTATGAATTTGCCTCATATTTTGTCATGTCAAAAGGTCATCTGCTGTCCTCAGTGTGATCGATAACTAGTCTAACCTTTACAAGTGTATATATAGAACCGTAGGATACCCTCCATTCAACTGGCTTTATGTGTAAATATGCCAAACTTGTAACTTTGGAAGGACACAAACATGGGGGTGATAGTCCATAGAAAGACCTTCCAGAACATTTCTGTACAGCAACGGAGGCTACTCACACGCTAGGACTCCTCCAGTTGTGCAGTCCACCCCGGTCTGCAGACTCCAGGGCAGGCCAGCCGCTGCTAGAGGGGGAGGAGGATGAGGAGGAGGCTTACTAGCAGACGAGGAGGACACAGAGGAGGAGGAGGAGGGGTCGGACGAAGACGGAGGTAAAGAAAGGGAAGTGAAACCACAGCCTGCCGAAGAGGACGAGCATGGAGGTGAGGGCAGGGATTTGGGCGCATCATCTGGAGGAGGCGGCTTAGCAGTGGCTGTGGACAAGGCACTGCTGAGGACAGCTCCCTGGGGGGCGGACAGGCTGGACGGACTGGGTGGCAGCGGTGTGGGGCTGGTCTGGGTTGGACAGTCCTCAGCTAAGAAAGGAGGGTCTGGAGTCTTACAGCTGCTGTCCACAGTCTGAGAGTCTGGAGAAGACTCCCTGGTGTCACGCAAAGGCACAATGGAGGGCGGAGGTGTATGGGGGGGCGAAGAGGAAGGTGGGAGCACACTTGTAGAGGAGGAGGAGGAAGAGGAGGAAGAACAGGGTGCAGGGCCGGCTTGACTAGTATGAGGACTGACCGACTTGCTGCCATCTCCGGTGGCAGACTGAACCTCTGAAGACGGCCCCCCCCAGCCATCAGACTGGGCTTTCGTTGGGTCATCTGCTCCAACCGCCCGCACCACAGCTCCTCCCTTTTCCCTCGTCTTCTTGGCCAGGCGGCGGCGACGCTTGGTTGCCAGAGATGAAGAGGGGGAGGAGGCAGAGGAGGAGGTGGATGTAATGGAGCTTGGTTTGGTTTTTGGGGGTTTCAGTCCTGCAGGACTGGTTAGGGCGGAGGGGGGCGCAGCAAGGCTGCTTCGCTTCCCCATACTGGCCAGATCTTTAGTGCGGTTGCCCAGTGCCAGCGGCTCTGAGCAGGGTTTGAGGAACGGAGACCTGCTCTCATTGTCCCTGCAGAACACTACTGCAATCGAGCCACCCACCACAGAGCCCCCGGTACCCCCCACGGCACCTCCTGGCCCCAATAGGTCCATGCCCAGCTTTCCAGGTCCGACGGAGGTCCCTGTGGTGCTGCTCACGCCCTCACGCACCAGCACGGACACCTTCGACTGAAGCTTGCCTTTCCGACTGCCGCCGCTCTCTCTCTTGTGTTTGCCGGAGTGGCCCAAATCCTTCCTGCTTCCTTTGTCCCGGTCTTTGTCCTTTCCCATCTTTCTGGCTCGCTTTGCTGAAGGGAGGCCCGAGGAGGCAGTAGCCGAGCCTGAGGTGACGGTCAGTGAGGAGAGACATTGGCCTTTAGAGGAAGACGAGGACTGGTCCATTTTCTTCAATGCGTGAGATTTCTTTTTCGGGTGACGTCTTCCAGTCTTGGGGACAGCTTTAGGTTTAGGACTGGGGACCGGTGGTTCTGGTGGCAGGGCAGCAGGGGGTGTATCCTCAAGAGATGGGTAGTCTGAGTCTAAAGCCTCACCATCCAAAGACAACACGTCTATCTCCAATTTGTCCGAATAGCGGTCCGACTCGTAGCTGTGATACCTTGGTGGGGAGATTGACTGCGATTGGCTGTGACAACTTCCACGGTCGTCCATCCCTCCGGCTGAGTGCCATTTCCTCTTCTTCTTCCTCTTGTGGGGCTTTTCAGAGTCCTGTGAAGGTCGACACGGCGAGGGGGGGGCGAGTCTCGGGGAGCCGGGTACGGTGGTGGTGGTGGTGGTTGTGGTGACTGTGATAGTTCTCTTAATGGCAAATAGATCAGAGCCATTGAGGTCTTGGATGGATGGCGGGACAACAGGACGGCCGTCCCGACACCGTTCCCGGTCACGCTGCCGGTCTCGGTCGCCGTCCCTGCTTCTTTTGGACCTCTTTGAAATGCCTCGCTCTCTGCTGCTTGAATGTTGTCTTCCCTTCTTCCCCAGGTCATCCTTTCTGGAGCTGGAATCTCGCTCTCTTTCGTCTCTTCTATGGCTACTCGTCCGACTTGGCGCCCTGTCTTTCTCTCTTCCCCTGTCTCTGCTTCTGTCTTTCTCCCGCTCCTTCTCTTTATGTCTCTCTTCAGATGGGCTTGAGAAAGGCGGTCTGGTCTGGCCCCCTCTTCCTGAAGAGTTGCAGGACCTTGGGCCCTCTGGACTGCTGTGCTGTCTTTTCTTCCTCTTCCGGCTACTGCTCCTGCTGCTCCTCCTTCCTTTAGCTTCCTTTCTGCTCTTGTGCCCTCGCTCCTGTTCTTTGCTCCTCTCCCTATCTCCCTCTTTGTCTTTCCTACTCTTCTTTCTTCTTTCTTCCTTCTCCCCAGCCTTCCTATCCTTGCTTTTCTGTCGGTTGGAGTCCTTGGAACTCCTGGAGGACTTGCGGTTCTTGGTGACCTTTTCTATCTGAGGTGTGAGCGGGGAAGAGGGTGCAGAAGCTGGAGGATGGGAGGGAGGCGGTGGCTGAGGAGAGAGGGGAGAGGAAGCAGGAAAGGAGAGATACCTTTCCTTCCGCCTGCTGACCAACTTCCTTCTCAGATCCTCCACTCCTACCACGGGCTCATCCTCAGGCTCCATGTCCACCTCCCAGTTGCTCTCTGTGCGGACGGACACAAAGCCGTCCCCGTCCAGCACCCGGAGGATGCGTTCTGGCTTTGACCCAAAGAAGGAAACGCTGGGAGAATGCACGGTGGGGATCTCTCCAGCTGATCTCCGGTTGCCTCCATCTCTGTCGACTAGCCCGACTATCTCCCCTTCCTCTATCTCAGAGTGATCGGAGTCAGCAAACCTCTGCTTCCCGCCTTTGGCAGAGCTACATTCCACTCTCCGTCTCAGGGGGCGCTGGGTAGACCGGCGGGGGCTGTTCTGGTCACTTGCGGCGTGAGTGGAATCTGGAGGTTCTTCGTCTTTTTCCTCATCACTTGCAGCATTTCTCTTCACCCCCCTCACTTTGCCCCTTCTATTGTCATCATCGTCTTCTGATGCTGGGGAACCTGTGGGGTCAAAGGGGTCGTATTTCTCCCCGTCTCCGTCCTCCTCCTTCACTCCCTCAGTTGGATGGAAAGGATCATACATCTCCCTTTTCAGGCCTGCTTCTTCACAATCAAGCCGTAGCTGAACTGAACTGTGGGGGAAGAGTTCGGAGGAGGTGGTGTTGGATGAAAGTATGGAGAGAGACTGCGTTGCTGCAGAGGCAGAAGTGGAGGACACCCTGGCCACCTCCGACCCCCTGGTCCGACCTTTTACATGGTTCTGATGAAGTGACGAGTTGCCGCAGCGAGAGGAGGATGTGGACACGGGCGAGGACGGATCAGACGATGGCGATGACGGGGAGAAAGAAGGCGAGCAGGGAGGACGGCTCCTGGTAGTCTCTCCAACACCACTTGGAGAAGAGGAGGCAGCAGGCCTCCGTTTGAAGCCTGAGGCTGGAGTCAAGTCCATGGGCCAGGAAAACTAGGGAAGCACAAGTCAGTCAGTGGGTCCTGGAGGATGGTCACCATACTCGAAAATATAATCCAGGAATAAACCTAGTAGAAAGGACAGGAAACATGAACCACTATTGGAGATGTTGAGCACAAAAGACAAATGGTCCTCGATCTCTGAGGATAACTTAGCTGGGACATAGCGGTTTAATTACAATAAATGGTTTAACAAACCAGCGTTGATTCACAATCCATACGGATCCCAGCTCACAGATCTGCACGGATTTCAACCGCTGATTAATAACACAGGTCAAGTTTGACAATTATCTGCCAATATTGAGTAAAACATGTGATCTGTGTTTATGCTTTTACATTGTACAACCAGGGTCCAAAGTGAGGAGGAGAACCCTTGTTCAGTTACATTATGAAGCGTCCAGGCTCTGTTCAGTGACTGTAAATTAAGAGTCTCCCTCCTTGGTTGCATCTCGCCTGCCGGTCAGCAACAACTCCAGTGACGGACCTTAAGGCACAGCTGCTGTGATGATTAGTTACAGCGGTAGTGCTACTACCTACACGTCTTACTTATCTGAACCCAACAATAACACATCTGCAGCTGATGCTGCATCGTGACCCGCTGAGAGAGCAGCCAGCCCATCATATGAGCTTCAATGGCAGGGATCGATCCTCCGACACGCTGCATTTCATCAGAGGGTCAAATCACACACACACACACACACACACACACACACACCTCAGCACCTCAGCACCTAGGTGGACACACACACAAAGCTCCTCCCACTCACCTTAGCCTGTGTGCCTTTGTGTTGTTGTCTACCTGTGTCCGGTCTAATTGTGTGGCCGTATGTCGGTACCCACCTTTAGCCGGCGTGGACTCAGTGGCCGATGTTAGCTTAACCTCTTTGCTAGCTAAAGCTACACGTTGAGGCTTCGGGGTGGTGGATTACCGCGCCGCGGCTAGCTTGTTAGCATACGAGCAGCCGTAACGTTGGGCGTCCAGGGGACGTTAGCCGGCTAGCTTACCTGTTCGCTCCACCGTGGCTAACAGTGGCGTTGGCTAAAGGGGGGCGACTCACCCGCAGTCCGCTAGTCTGCAGCTGTGGTCCAAGTCGCCTGCTGGCATCGCAGGCGGTCAGCCGCTAGAACGCAGTATCAATGCGTTGTTGCAGATCTAGAGCAGACATCGTAGCCGCAGTCCGCCAGCCGCCGCCATCTTGCTCACACCGGACCGCAAAGCCTGCCGGGAAACAGAGTCCAGTCCGCGCGCATCATCCACGCGAACCACCAGCAGACACGCGTGGACCGTATGGAGGAGACAGGAGGACACAGGACAAGGCTTTTGTTCAGTCTTTAGGTTGTAAGCATCAAAAGGACTTGCATTACACTTGGCATTATAGTTACTGAGGCACAACGAGAGCCTGAACACATTAACTAATAAGACTTAAGCACGTTCATCCATTCACATGCATTTAAAACGTGCAGCCACACCCAAAGGGAGCATGCTTTCTGTTTAATGGAGCTCTAGGTACACTTTTTACTTCATTTCCATTATGGTATTGTTCCAATAGAAAGTCATTTTAATTTTAACATGTGTGCCACCTACCAATGAAATGATTACACAACTAATTTAACTAAATAGCTGTATTGATGTTTGTTATCACAACACCAAATATTCACTTTATGAGATATGTATATTTATTCTCAGTGTTTTATATTTACAGCCAATGTCATTCCATTTGTACAAGATAACTAAAAGCACAATTTAACCGCATCATCCAAACACATTTTCTTTCCAGAAGAATGTAGCCGTAAATGTCCCACAACACGTGTGAGTACTCAAGTAACTGGACACGCAGCGATGACCTGGGCCCTGTTCCTCTGACTTGGTTCAACTAAGTCGATCAAATGTCCCATTATCCAGCTCAGATGCACGAGATGACTGATGTCAGGCGAGGCTGATCCGCTCTCAAACCGTCTCGTCAACAGTGGCGGCTGGTGGATTTTCCTTTAGTTCCAGTAAACATCCCAGCAAAAAGGCATCAAACACGCATTATTATTTGCAGTTAAATGTTTAACATTTATTCCAACAGTTTAACATAATAAAGACATCTTATTCAAACAATAAGAATAAGAAACAAAACAAACAGTATTAATGAAAATATATATGTAACTGATTTTATATATATATAAACAATATTCAGAATATGATAGGACTACCATATTGTAACCATTATAAATATCCAATATAAATATCATATAATTATATTAAAGGATAAATATGTTACAATATAAATATATTTATATAAAATCTATTAGAACACAGACACACACACCGCCAGCCAGAAAAAAAAAGGGTCCAATCAACTGGAAAAGAGCTGTGGAAGCTGAAGTGAAACTTGAAAAAAAATATTTTATTTATTTTTTATATATTGACATGCATGCATTTGTTTGAGGTGTGTCATGTCAACTGTAAACAAATTAAATATACTTTATGGGTACATAAAACCCATGAAGAAACAAGAGAACAGCATCCATTTGGTTTACATTCAGCGCATTGTGACCTCATTGGAGTAACCCTAACAAAAACAAATAAGTATGTAATATAAAGCAGTACAACATCTTAACTCAACAGTTAGCGTGAAAATACACATGTAACCCTTTTGCTGAAAGACCAAACATAATAAATAAATGTCAGTGCTGGACAAAAACAGTCAAGTTGCAATCATCCATCAGTTTGTGTGTTTGTAGATTTACGTGTTGGCTTCATGGCGTCGTCAGCCGGCCTGCTCTGCTCCTCAAGCGTCCCTCCTCAGGAGGAGCTCACAGGCGCAGCCGACACGGCCGACAAGTCGGCACACAGGGCTTCAACGTGGAGACGGACCACTAAGCACATATTCACACCTTCACTGCAGACATCTTATCAGCGCTTGAGAAGGAGAAGATGTACGCGCTGATCGCCACCCGACGGAGCGTAGACTACATACGGTCATTTCCTGTTCCTATGCAGAACAGACAACTAAAAAAAAACAGCTTTCTAAAATCAGCATACAGCACATTCTGTACACATTCTGGATGAGGCATGGAATTCAGACGGAGTAAGGAACATTCCGTTGAAACGCAGATTACGTACCTGCTTCTTTATTAGCCCTAATGTTTCAAATCTGCATGCGAGAGGCACCACGCGTTCTGTCCCTGCATGTCGGTTACTACAACCAGCAGACACACGGCGGGGAAGCTTCCTACTCTCAGCACAGATAGAATGCTCTATTCCACACGCGTACACAGAATTGTGTGTGGATCTCATCAACGACCCCGCTTAAAAAGTAACACTCCCCATTCTCTATCTGCCCCTCCCTCCGTAACTCAGGAAGTCCACGACGTGGAGCCCTGAGGGCGGTCAGAGGAGGAGCTGGACATGAAGAAGCACCTCCTGCTTCAGACCAGCCCGGCGTCCTTGGCCATCTTGTAAAAGGCTCCTCTTTGTGCGAGGAGATTGTGGGGGGCGTCAAACTCTACCATCTCTCCCTTGTCCAACACCAGAATCCTATGAGAGCCACAACACGCATTTGTTAGAACAAAGCCTCATTCCCTCGTGTGTCATCATCGAACATGGGCACCCACCGCGCCCTGTAGCTCACCTGGTGTAGTCCATGACCGTGTTAAGACGGTGAGCTATCGTCAGGACGGTGCAGTCCTCAAACTGAGAACGGATGGTGGACTGGATCAGGTTGTCCGTCTCCATGTCCACGGCGGCGGTGGCCTCGTCTAGGACCAGGATCTTGGTCTTCCTCAGCAGAGCTCTGGCCAAGCACAGCAGCTGCCGCTGGCCGACACTGGAGGGAAGACACAGAGGCTGAAACAGAGGGGGCTCCCTGCGGGGGGCTGGTGTGCGCCGGTCAGGGCCGCCGCGTGTTTCTGCGTCTTTACGCGTCGACGCGCTGGTTTCACTTCCTGGTTGTAAAGTCTTGCGTGTGTTGCAGAGCGATTCACCTCCAGAACAACAGGCGGAGTAACGTAGATATTTACTACGTAGTTGTATAGAGCTTTTTACCATATTGGTGATGCATTCAGGGTGTGTGGAGCCCATTTTCTAATGGAGGCAGAGCAATCAACTGTCATTGCGTATAATGATCCGTAATGAAAGTGGACCAGTGCGGTTGAGGCACAGTACGTTCCTGATGGTGTGTGTAGAAGGCGAACGTACCTGAGGTTCTCTCCTCCTTCACTACACTCATGACTGAGTTTGTTAGGCAGGCCGGACACAAAGCTCTGGAGGTGGGATAACTCCAGGGCCCTCCACACTTCCTCATCGGAGTAGCAGTCGAAAGGATCCAGGTTCATCCTCAGGGAGCCCGAAAACAGCACTGGATCCTGAGGAGACGGGGAAACAAGGGGCGAGCTGAGAGCAGTTCTAAGGCGCCTACCAAGTCGTCAGAGGGACTGCAGCTGCACCTCGGCACCAAAGCCCGATCGGGAGTTCTGCTACGTGCTACAATGGGACTGGACACGATGGCCTTTGGTGTTTAGGTGTCAGCTTTCAATTATTATTATTCTTTTTTCTATTTTACTTCCATCCATTGCATCATCTTCAGATGCGGTTCATCTCTGCAGACCTGTGGTATAATGGTGATTCTGGAACGGAGCTCATGGAGGCCCAGCAGAGCAATGTCCACCCCGTCGATGAAGATGTGGCCCTCTGACGCCTCGATGATCCGGAACAGCGCCAGCGTTAGGGAGGATTTCCCCGCTCCAGTGCGCCCCACAATCCCCACCTTAAGGGAAGAGGAAGCAGGGAATGTTGGGCGCCACAGCCTGTACACACATACACACACACACGCACGCACGCACGCACACACACCTTCTCTCCACGGTTTATGACGAGGGTGATGTTGCGGATGGCGAGGTCCAGATCGGGGCGGTAGCGCAGGCCGAGGCCTCTGATGTCTATGCAGCCGTCGGTGGGCCACGCTGGGGGGAGGCGGGAGGGCTCCTGTTTCCACTCCGCCTGCTCATCACAGGACACCAGTATTAAGAACTAATCTAAAGTATAATCAGCTGCATTTACATCAAGTAGCACATCTTTGAAAGTCACATTATAAGATCTTCTTGAAGCCACCTGATCAACTACAAGCTGGTTTCAAATACTGAACAGAGTTTGTTAGTCATGTGCAGCGAATTTAAGCGGGAAACTTCAATTCAAACACTGGGATTCTAAAGTTTACACTGCCTCCAGCTCCACTCACTGGACTCTAAATGGAATATATGTGTTGTAATCAGAAGGGCACGAGCTATTCTGGTCATTTAGAATAAACAGAGGCTGGATGTCCCAGTCTGCCACAAGCCCTTAAACGCAGCACGCGTTGGTGGATCCAACACGGTGCAACACATTTGACAATCTGACTAAATACAAAAAGGATGTCACAAATATTTATTTAGATTTCTATAAAGCAAACGTGAGCAGATGTGGGAAGCAGAAGTAAAAGACCTGAACGTGCACCAACAGGTCTTCATGATGTGTGCATTGAAACGGTTTCATACAAACAGGCCGGATCTTTTGTTCATGTCCACTACATCTACATCGTGCAGTACACTGGTGGGCCTGTTTCGATGTCTTGTATGTCTTGTGTACAAAGAGATTCCAGAGCGGTTTCCAGTTCTTTTACACAATAAGTGCTGCTCCCATCCGGCACCATGGCGCCTTTCTTTGTACCTCTTTCTCTGTGTCACTGTACTCCTTCACTCTCTCCACAGCTACTATATTGGTCTCCACCTCAGAAGACATCCTCACCAGCCAGGTGAGGGAGGCCGTCAGCTGCACATGGGAGAGGAACAGGACAGAGGACAGGTGTCTCAGGTCTGTACATCCACACAGACGCCGGGACGGGAAAGTCATCGGCATTGAAGATCGATATTTGCATTCATGTGAGAAAATAATTATAGGGGATAAAGTACCTAAAGCTCATCTACGTGAGAAATGTCCTGCCTGTTATGCTGATTCCAGCCCTGAGAAGCTAAATGCGGCCCAGCAGATCGGCAACGGGCTGAGGAGCCGACGTAAGGTCAATAAACGAAGCCGGGTCTCAAACTACAGCTGCTAATGAATGTTTTACCCTGAAAACAGGCTCCTTTCTCCAGCGAATGCATTACGCTGCCATTAACATGTGCAGAAATGGGACTGGCCTCGGATAACCAACAGACCACCGAAGAGGACAAATATAAATGCGTGAGTGTTCACCTGGAGGGCGTAGGAGATCGACAGCCCCATGATGCCTGGACTCAGGCTCTCTCTGGCTACGACGGCAAACAAGGCAGCAAAGGACACGATGCAGTTTCCCACAAACTCCAGACGAACAGCCAGCCACCTGCACACACACAGCCACTGGCACGGTGAGGACAGGGGGTCTGTGTGGGGACCCGGGGGCCTGTGTGGGGACCAGGGGCCAAAGAACGGAGGCTGTTGGGTGACCTGTTGGCTACGATGCCGGGGTAGTACGCCTTCTGGTTGAGGTCCACGCGCTGGTCACTCTCACAGATGAAGCGCTCCTGTTCCCCGAAGGCCCGGATGACCGACGTGCCCAGCAGGGTCTCGTTGAAGTGGGTGTAGATGGGTGAGCGGCTGACGGACTCCAGGCGCTTCAGTTGGCGAGACGACGCCACATAAAACCTCTGGACAGAGACGTCGGACAACGTCAAGTAACCAGCGTAGGGACATTTAAAGAATACCAGCCAGCCCGCTGAGGGAATAAACCAGAGGAAGAGAAAATGCCATCTGAAAATCCACAAACCTGCACAAAGAAGTAGAGCACACCCAGGAAGGGGATGATGATCGCCACCAGGGGCGTGGCGATCAGGATGATGATGCACGAGCCCACCACATTAAACATGGAGCCCATGAACATCTTGATTATGCTGGGGATCAATGAGTCGATGGTGTCGATCTCCTTGGCAAAGCGGTTGACCAGGTTGCCGCTGGGGGTTCGCTCGAAGAAGGACATGGGCGAGCGCAGGACGTCGTACAGCATGGACTGGTGGAGACAGCGGGACGCCAGGATGCCCCCGATAGACCCGGAGAGGGAGTAACCGAAGACCGCCAGGCCTACAAAGAGCACATGCAGTGGATCACATCAACACTCCCCTCAGCTTCGGATCCAAGTCAAAGACAAGTTTAGAGTCCGCAACCAGCCGGTATTCTTCTTCCCCCCTGCCTCCCCCTTTCAAACTATCGGCTGAAGAGCTCATAGGCTCTCGGGTGAAATACGGTCTAGCGATGCCCCTCCCTGATCCAGTAATTATAAGAATGGCTGAGATCTTTGATGCCCTCTGTTGGGTGTTGATCTGTTAACGGTCTCTGCATCTCCTCACCTTGGAACAAGCCAAGGGCGCCGTACACCCCCAGCCTCATCCGCCTGTTGGGCTGAGTGCCATTGACCACGGGGTCGTCGGTCCACAGGCTGAGCCAGTAGTTGGAGGACAGGGAGCCCAGGTGCTGTGCCAGAAACATCAGCAGACTGACGCAGGACAGAAGGACTCCGATGGCTTTCAGATACGAGCCGAACACAGAGAGCTTGACCTGTGGAGGCGGAGCAGACCGGCTGGGGTCATGCGGTGGTTGGGACCATCGGGACACATGTTCCGTAGCTTCCACCTACCCGTCCGGTGCTGGCCTTGTCCGCCTCAGTCAGCTTGCCCCCCTCGGCCTGCTTGGGTTTCTTGCCCGGCACCTTGTCCTCCTCACCCGTCTGTCCCGGTTTGGACACACTGCTTACTTCTGGACTGTTGCACACACCAATAGAAAGAGACGCATTATGTCAAAGATACATATTCATCCAACTGACCCAGCAGCCGGCCTTGTGTAAAATGTGTTAAACTCTTTCTCACTCTGGTAACATTTTCAAGAAGGAATGTTTTGCAACCAGAACGGAGATTTTTGAACTGAAACAAGTCATTTACCCAAAGCTTAGAGACAATCAGGATAAGAATACAATTCTGTAATATTGTTGTCACAGAGACCGTCCTCCCGCTGACAGGTATGGGATGTCTATCCAAAGCCTGATGGATTTAGATCTTCATTGGTTCTACATGACTGTCACTCACCCAGCAGGAGCAGCGGCGCTGCAGGCCTCTGAGGCTTTGGTTCCACTCGTTGGCACAGTTTCTAAAGGTGGTTAAGAAAAGCATTTAGTGACAAAAAGGTTTGCTCCATAAACACTAACTGCATCCACTCCAACAACCACGATTACGTCCCCGCAGAAAACGTCTTCATTGGCGGCAATGAAGACGTTGGTGAGGCGCGCAGAAGGGCTCACCATCGGGGGTCGGCGTGCTCGACAGCGGCGTACGTCCGCTGGAACTCAGCGAAGGCTCCCTCTGTGGCCATGAGATGCTGGTAGGAGCCCATCTCGCTGACCTCTCCCTCCACCAGGACCAGGATGAGGTCCGCCTGAGGCAGGTAGCTCAGTCCATGTGTCACCAGCACACGGGTCTGCACACATGCAACACATTATAGCATTGGTGGTTGTGACCGATTCAGATTTACGCTTTCATTTCTCACCATCATAAACATTTAGCAAAGTCAATTACATGTATTTTGTAAAGGCCAAAATAATAAATGTGCCTCAGAGGGGTCTGCACAGCTCTGTGCCGGTCCCCTCGAATTAACACAGGAAACAACATTTACACGCCGGATGCTGCAACGAGGCTGTAAATAATCAACTTAAGTGGAAAAGTCAGGTAATATGTACTTTTAGAAAGATAGTAGACATGAACTATACTTTATAGACACAGAATATAGATCGATATAGATATATATCTATATAGATATATATCGCGATTAAGTTTGTTTTTCTTCTAAAGACTAAATCTTACAAGTAAGATTTGTAAAAATGTGTGTATTTTAGACACAATGAAAATAGGAAGTCCTTGAAGTCTTCTTTATACGAGAGTTGAAGGTATATTTACTACTATAACAAAACGTACTACCAGTACTTATACTGCTAATACCACAACTTCTACTCATTTCACTACAATGACTAATAGTATTACTATTAGTACTACATTGTTGTTTATTTGTTTTTTTTAAACCCAAATCTACACACATCTGGAAGGAACTGCACATGTGCAGAGCATGCAGGCAGCATGAGGGGGAGCAGTGCTGTATGAGGAAGGATTGATACTTGTTACGTGCCTCGGCCTGCTTGGGGGTGTGTGTGTGTTTTGATTTGTGTTCCCACAGGTGTTCTGACACACCCACCATGCAGTAATCTCCACTGCGCTCCCACCTGCAGCCACTAATCACCCTCACCCCCAGCCAATCAACTGCAGGATGCCGTGGCTTAAAAGGAGGTCGGGAGGGAGAGACCGGGAGGCAGGGCTGTTGGAGAGAGCGGAAGGACTGTTGCGAAAAATAACTTTTTGGCAGGAACTATTGTTTTGAGCTGGGTTCAAGTGACAGTTCTTGTGTTTTTGGTTACATATGTATTTGGGTCATGTGAACTGGTGAAGGTTAAGTTATTGTTGTTATTCTGTCTGTGGCTATCACGTTGTTTGTACTTTTTATTTTTTGTTTCTTCCGTTGTCCCAGGGAAAAGGGGACCGCACAATGGGAGTGTGTAGGTAAGAGACCCTGGGGTTTACATACTACCCGTAGATAAACCTCTGTCTATATACACTAGGTAAGACCTGGGCGGACCACCCCCTGTATTTATCAGAGTTTAGCAGGTGGTGTTTAGACTAGATAGGTTAGGGGTCTTTTTCATTGGTTAATTTCTTTGCTTTGGTTCCGCTCAGGCCCTTTTCCCCCACTACCGTATTATAGGTGAAATAAACCTTGCTTAAACGGTACTTTGCTCTGTTGGTCCTGCTTGTGCGCCCACGCAATTTTTTCACCTCACCCACCCTTTTGACCAGCTCACGTGTGACGGCGAGTTACGGTATCCTCTCTTTAGAGGAGGGCGTAACAATACTAGAAATATGCTTTCCTTACCAGTAGGTACATTAAACATTCAGAGCAGAAAAGGAACATCAGCAGCAAACCTTTATTACACATTATGATGATATGATTACACTATTGAAGAAAATGATGAATAATGGCATAGTTTAAATAAATACCCGTCGATCACAAGCAAGTTAACGACATCCTGTGAGGTTGGGTGGCGAGAGTTTTTCTAAAAGTTGTTTAATTTCATATCTCTCATTTAGCAGATATCCATATTTAATCTGTAGGCTGCTTACGTTCTGTCTGACAGTTCTCATCCTATTGCTTCCTACAAAACCAATAGAAACCCCACCTGAATAATTAACAACCAGCAAATTGATCATAAGAGTTGTTGATAGACTAAACTCTCGTGTGGCTGTTGATGGTACACACCTTGTCCTTCAGCAGTCCCTGTGGGCCGACCACCTGCTCAAAGATGTGTTTGCCTACGTGAGCGTCCACAGCAGACAGCGGGTCGTCCAGCAGGTAGACAGCCCGGTCACAGTACACGGCCCGGGCCAGGCTCACCCTCTGCTTCTGACCTCCGGACAGATTCACTCCCCTGTACGCAGGACCACCAGAGGGTTCTTCAGCATGTAACGGGATTAACGGCAAGAATCCTTCACACAAACGGAATTCTCTAGCGCCCACCAGCGCTGCAGGATGCTCAAGTATTTGCAATACATCATTCCCAGCATCGCATTGCAGAACCATGTTAAAAAGCATCCCCCCCCACCCCCCCGATTTGCCCAGAGGTGCCAGGGCCTATTAATCGGCCATCAATTATTTAAAAAATGAGCATATGCTTTTTAACTTTTTCTTTCTAAACTGTATACAGCTGCAATCAAAATGATTCAACCCCTCATTGCACATTAGGTTTATTATATATAAGTAGTTTAATGAAACTAAGATTACAAAGGTTTTGTCCAAATTCAACACAAAATGCTACTTTTAATGACTAATGAATTTACTGCAGTCTCAATTATTCAACCCCTTCGTGACGAGCATCTTCAGTACTTTAGCAATGATTCAACTCCCTGTATCAAGCACATCTGATGCAACAGATCAGGGGCTTCATTAGTTCACGTGTGCTTGAGATAGAACACAAACACCTCGTCTGGCTCCTTGTTTGTTCAGAGTGACGTGTGATTGCATGTTAGAAATATGCCTCAGTCAAAAGAATTCTCCAAAAAGTTCAGAGAAGAGATGGTTGCCTTGCACAAACAAGGAAATGGATACACAAAGACAGCAAAAGCACTGAATGTCCCTAGAAATACAGTTGGAAGCATAGTTGGCAAGTTGAAAGTTGAAGGACCAGTGGCTACACTACCTGGACGTGGCATTAAGAGGAAGCTATCAGCGGCTGCCACCAGATTCCTGAGGAGGCAACTGGTCAAAAACCCTCGAGTGACTCAAGACACCTGCAGCAAGACTTGGTGGCAGCAGGCACTGAGGTTTCAGTTTGCACAGTAAGGCGCATACTAAACACTGAAGGGTTCCACGCCCGGACTCCAAGACGCACACCACTACTGACCCAACAGCACAAGAAAAGTGCTGAAAACCACATAAATAAGCCACCGAAGTTTGGGAATTCTGTTCTGTGGAGCAATGAGACAAAACTGGAACTATTCGGGCCTATGGATCAGCGCTATTTGAAGAAGGCGGTTGCAAAACGACACCAAAGAATATTACTGAACTGGAGGCTGTGAGCAATGGGCTCAGATTCCTCAGGAACGCTGTCAGAAGCTGCTGTCTGGCTGTGCATCACGTTTGCAGCAGGTCATATCAGCCAAAGGTGCTGAAGATGCTCGACATGAAGGGGTAAATCATTGAGACTGCAGTAAATTCATTAGTCATTAAAAGTAGCATTTTGTGTTGAATTTGGACAAAACCTTTGTAATATTAGTTTCATTAAACTACTTAAACAATTCTTGTGTAATTTGTTTATTGCAAACAGCTGAGAATTTGTATATTTTGCCAATAAACCTAATGTGCAATGGGGGATTGAATCATTTTGATGTAGATGCCCTCAGTAATGAAACCGTAGAGTGGATGTGGGCAGTGAGGGCGCACACAGGAAGGAGGACTGCACATGACTTGGATGGACACGCTACATGTGGTACCCTCTGCAGATTAACCCACTGTGAATAGATACCTTCTCTCCGATCTCGGTCTCGTCTCCAGCTGGAAGGATCTCGAGGTCAGGCTGAAGGGCGCAGGCCTCCACCACACGCTGATACCAGGCCTCTCGGCTCTCCTGACCGAACATGATGTTCTCTCTCAGGGTGGCGTTCTGGATCCAGGCCTGCTGAGGAACGTAGGCCACTGAGCCCTGCGGGGAAACAAACGAAATATCACGCCATTGTGCTATGATGACAAGCGCCAGACGGAGCACATTCCTGCCCCCCAGAGGACGAACCCGCACCTCATGGGTGGACTGAAATGGTCCGAGCCACTCACGTCGATGGAAAAGACTCGGCCATGCTGATGCGCAGCAGGCAACAATGTTATAAGAGATCATTATGGAGTGAGACACGGAATCCAGACGCAGACTATTCAGTATCCTTAACCAACCACACGTCATGTCAGAGGTCGATTTAGGGGAGAGGCAGCTTCTCTTCCGTATCCTGAGTAGTGGTAATTGAATCGGTCTACGTGTTGGTGTGTGTGGCAGAGCTCTGATCAGAGTGTGTGAGAGACGGGGACAGAGCAGACACCTTCACGGCCACACTTCCTTCTAGCTTGTCCATCTCTCCGAGCAGGGCCGACAGCAGCGAGGACTTTCCTGAACCCACGTGTCCCACCACCGCCACCAGAGAGCCTTCTGGGATGCACACGTTCAGCCTGCAGACGCAGATGGAGAAGCAACGCAGTTCACTTCCATTTCCAGAAAGAATCTTTTTATACTAAAGCGCCGTGGACCCTGACAGTGGACGGTCTACCTGTACAGAAGAACGCAGTAATGGAACAAAAGACCATTCTAGTCGGGCTACGTGGGTGATGTCTGACGTTACACAGGAGTGTAATAAATATATCACCACACAATCAGCTATGAAGCGATGTCATTATGGACGAGAGGAACAAAACCTCTACATTCACAATTTGTTGGTGTTCATTTAAAACATTCCGAGTAGTGTTTTAAATAATTAAGTAGCGTGGCCAAGCTGGTGTTCACAGACGATACCAACCTCTTGAGCGTCGGCGACTCGGCTCTGGACCAGCTGAAAACGCCGTCCACTATGGAGACACTGTGTGAGGCTGGGGCGAGGGAGGGCAGGTATATTAGTACACACACACACACACACACACACACACACACACACACACACACACACACACACACACACACACACACACACACACACACACACACACACACACACACACACACACACGGGAATGTAGAGCAGAGGGAGCGAGGAGATCAGAACTCACTGCCGACTGCGGCTTTGTGATCGACGCCGTCTTCCTGCAGCTCCGCGTGAGAGAGAAACACCCTCAGCCGCTTCAAGGACACGCTGGCCTGGAGGAGACACGGGGGGAGACACGCTCACACCTACAGGTGTAATGGACCACAACCATTGTGGGACCGGGCTGACCCGTGTGTGTGTGAAGGTACGTAAAGATAGCGAGATGAGACCTAGCAGAGGGGGCGGCGATGGGGGCAGCAGTAGGTTCTCTGTTCTCTGATGCAAGCGCACGTGTCTCATGCCAACGTTCCACCTTAAAAGTTGCCTTTGGATACAAAGGACAGTGAACTATTTCTTTCTTGGGCTATAAAAAGCCAACAGCTTAATTTACTCAATATGAATATGAATTATTATAATAACTGGAAAAATGCATTTTATGCAGAAAATGCTGAAAGCTAAAAGGTGAAATGATTTTGATTGCTGAAAATACACAAATGAATATCAAAAACAAAAGCTGAAATTAACTTAAAATAAATGTATTTTCTGTAGTAAAATTAGTAGTATTAGTTGCGAAAATGAAAAAAAAGGTTCAGTTATGTGACTTGTGGGCGAATGAATTGTGGTACTGGCAGTAGATGTAATAGTGGTTTTAGTATCAATAGCAATAGTACTTTTCATTATCAGCTGTAGTACTAATAGTAATACTATTAGTCATTGTAGTGAAATGAGTAGTAGTTGTGGTATCAGCAGTATAAGTACTGGTAGTACGTTTTGTTATAGTCATATATATATATATATATATATATATATATTAGTATAATAATAATATATTATAATAGTATAAAAGTAATAATATTTGACCAGGATATGACCTTCAACTCGCATATAAAGAAGACTTCAAGGACTGCCTTTTTTCATCTACGTAACATATCAAAAATCAGGAACTTCCTGTCTCAAAGTGATGCAGAAAAATTTGTTTGTGCGTTTGTCACTTCCAGACTGGACTACTGTAATTCTTTGTTATCAGGCTGCTCTTGTAAATCTCTTAAGCCTCTCCAGTTGATTCAGAATGCTGCAGCACGTGTATTAACAAGAACTAAGAAAAGGGATCATATCACAGAGCTGTATTAACTTCTCTGCACTGGCTCCCTGTTAAATCAAGAATAGATTTTAAGGTACTTCTCCTCACCTACAAGGCACTTGCTGGTGAGGCACCGTTGTATCTTAAAGAGCTTGTAACACCTTATTGCCCGACAAGGCAGCTGCGCTCCATAGATGCTGGTTACTTGTTGTTCCTATGGTTTTAAAAAGTAGGCTGGGGGCCAGAGCCTTCAGTTATCAAGCTCCTCTTTTGTGGAACCAGGTTCCACTTTCAGTCCGGGGGGCAGATTCGGTCAGCTCTTTTAAAGTAAAACTTAAAACTTTCCTCTTTGATTGTGCCTATAGTTAGACTGGCTCAGGTTAGCCCGACCAGCCCTTAGTTAAGCTGCTATAGGCTTAGACTGCCGGGGGAATTCTTAGGACACACCAAGCTCCTCTCACGCTCTTGTTCTACCATAATTCAAGTTTTATTAATGCACATGACTAATTCAGCTTCTTTCCGGGAGTTTTTTTGTGCTTTCTCCCCTATCAGGTCTCCGTAGATCGTGGTTCCTTCTGGACCCTGGTCCTGACACCTACCGTGGCCCTGCTGACGCCTGCTGCTGCCATCATCATCATTATTATTTTAGATATTAATCATATTACTGTACTCGTAAACCAACATTACCCTCTCCTAAAGTCTCTGTGCTCTCCCTCCCCACAGGCTTCTGTGGATGGTGGTTCTATGTGACGGTGGTGACGGTGGTTCTATGTGACGGTGGTTCTATCTGCAGTGGTCCTGCTGTGCCACTAGTAGTAGTATGACTAGTACTTCGCTTTCCAGAAAAAGACTCTCCGACCCAGAACCTGACGGTCAACTTTGGCAACTCCGTGTTAACGCCCACTTTGACTGCAGGAACTGACTGACTCCAACATCACTGACAACACCATCCTGTAGATACTTGCTCTATAACATCAGGAGAACACGTCCTCTTCTCACTCAGAAGTCGGCCCAGGTACTGATTCAGGCTCTTGTCGTCTCCCTCCTGGACTACTGTAACTCTCTCCTGGCTGGTCTCCCTGCCACCGCCATTCCACCTCTGCAGCTCGTCCAGAATGCAGCAGCTCCACTGGTCTTTAACCTTCCTAAGTTCTCCCACACTCTTCACTGGTACCGGTGGCTCATCCAGTTCTAAACACTAGTGCTCACGTACCATGCTGTGAATGGATGGGCTCCAGCTTACATCCAGGACCTGGTCCAACCCGACATCCCGACCCGCACTTTCCGCATGTGATAAACTGCTTGTTCCTCCTCACTGAGAGCAAAACACTCGACTAGATCACCACTCTTTGCTGTCCTGCTCCTAAATGGTGGAAGGAGGTCTCTGAAGACATCAGGACCACAGAGAGCCTTCACATCTTCAGACTAAAGACACACCTCTTCAGACTCTACCTCCTCTAACACACTAACTGTAGCACTTACATTGGACTTATAATGGTTCTTATCTACAGCAAGTTGTAAATTGGCTTATTTGATGAAATTGCACTTTCTTGTTTCTTGCTCCTCTGAGTTTGTTTCTTTATTGTAAGTCGCTTTGGATAAAAGCGTCAGTTAAATGACATGACATGTAATGTATGACTACTACTAGTAGTAGTAAGAGTCATTTTAGTATTAAGAGCAGTTGAAATACTAGTAGAATGGTAGTAGCAGTTGTAGTACTACTAGTTGTACTAGTGATTAGTAGTAGTAGTAGTAGTATTTGGAAGAGCAATAATTCAATGAAACATTGATTATGATTATCCTGAGCTTCATGGTTAAGGTACTGATAATCGCTGAGGCTTTTATTTTGAAATGATGGAACTGGGTGAGGGGGGGTTGGGAGACAGAATGTTTGTCCTTCAAACGAACAAGTTATTAATCGATGGGCCTCGTCACAAACATCACAGTAGCAAGTTACTTGCTTTGGTGCTGCGGTTGAACGAGGCCTCTGTGTTATCTATGTAACATGAATCCGTCCATCTCTGCAGAGGTGAGGTGGAGGCTTTTATCTTGGTAGATCCCAGCTCACTAACCTGCACCATGCTACTGATGACCATCGGCAGCATGTTGAGAGGGAAACGCAGGATGTTGAAGAGGGCCAGTGACACGAAGGCCTTCTGGGCATCGAGCACGTTGTGCTCGTCAATCAGCACGTACACAGCGAAGGTCGACAGGGCGACCTGTGCACATACAAAGGGAGGGAGAGACAGAGGCACGGCCAGTTGTGTTTAGAATTAAAGGGTCGGAAATGACTTTTTTAAATGCTATTTTTTCAACCAATCAATTCGCAGCCCTAAACCAGACAATGTTGATATGTGTGATCTTGTGATCAGTGCCGTGGTCCAGTCGGTGCAGTCCGGCTCGCTGCGCTGACCCACCAGGAACGGGGCACAGATCCAGGTGAAGGTCGACACGGCGCCCAGGTAGGCGGCCTTCTTCAGAACCTGCAGCTCGCTCTCTCTGATCTTGGAGACCTTGTCCTTGAAGGCCAGCTCCCAGGCGTACAGCTTCAGCACCTTGATGCCATTCAGCATCTCATTCATCAGCTTGATGCGGCTGTCTTTGCTCTTCATCTGAGCAACCTGACCGACAGACCAAAGATATCAAGGAACAAACTCAAATCAGACAGCAGCTTGACTGGGATTCTCAGCACGCTGGTTGAGTAGAAGCTGTGCGCTCCACTGGACTGAATGAAAATAACAGCAGCTCAGTAGGATATCCCCCCGAGTAATATTACGGGGAAGTTATCCCGAAGTACTGTATGGCTGTAAAAGGAACGGTTTGAGTGGCAGCGTGTGTGTGTGTGCGTCCTACCTGGTAGGTTTTGGTCTTCATGGCGATGACAGCATTGATGGGAACCATGAGAACCATCACAGCCACTCCAGCCAGCACGGACGGACCCAGGTTCTGCACAGCAGCAGATGACAAAGAGGGTTACTGCCTCCTGTTGCCATGTTGTTCTGTCCAAACACCTTCATTTCAACCAAGAACACAAGAAGAAGCAGAAAGCACTACGACAGACTTCACTGGAGCGCCTGTTCGCCGTGCGTCTGCTCCACCGATGTGGTGCCGGTTACCTTACATGAAACAGCTGCAGAGTAAGAACATGACGTTTTAACAGTAAAAAAAACTGCCAGAAGAAAACTGGTGATGAAACCAACATGAAGAGGAGACAAAGGAAAAGACTGTTCAGTGAAAAGTGGAGGTCCAGTCGAGAACGTCTGGTTTAGGATCCAGCAAAGACAATGATGTAATGTACTGATTGTAGGACGCACGACAGGGAGAAGTTAAGGAGGCCTCTGTAGTTGGGACAAGCAATTTCACAGTGGAAACCATAAAGCATGGCGGCTAACTGGACAACAACAACATACCCGTGCACCAGCTGCTTGCAACGCGCTGCTCTTTTTGTCTTAGTCATTATGTGTTCATACCAAAGAGCTTACGTACCTGGTTGTACAAGTGCAGGTGACTGTACATAAACATTTATGTAGTCTTGATTTGGATGTTTACAGCGGTCATTTACATTTACATGGATTATAAATCAAGTAAATTGAAGCAAACCGTGGTCAACGTTACATAAAGTAAACAGCTGTCTGAGTGGCTGGTACCTTTGGAAAGCCTCAGTGGCTGGTGAGCAGAAACGTTAGTGTGGAGCCCTGCTCGTACGAGCAAGCTCCACGTAGCCAGATGCTTTTTGTTCAGTCAGCAGGCCCACACGGGTCTGAAGTACACCTACCTGCCAGAGGAAGTAGAGCGCCAGCACCACCTGCAGAGGGGCGGACCAGATCATGTTGATGTAAGTGATGAGGTCCATGAAGCGCTGAGCGTCCACCGACATCAGGTTGACGATCTCTCCCACCGTGGAGGTGCGGCGCGCTTCGCTGCTTATCACCAAGGCCTGAAGGAGCAGAGTCAAACTGTAGATTCAACGGCAAAGCCTGAGCGGGGAACCGATAAGTCAGCCGATGGAGCACGAACAGGCTGCTGAAAGAGCTTTAGATTGTACTGAAGATATTACAATGGATAGTGAGCCATGCAAAAAGCTACTTAAAGCCTTAAACACGTCCTTGTTTGCTAAATAGTTCATACCATTTAAAATATTATTTACCGTATTGCTAAGTTCTACATAAAAGCATTCCAAAGCTGCCGTACCTTCCTGTAGACGGCTCCTATAATGGCAGTGCGCAGACGCATGCCCGAGACGAAGCAGACGTGGAAGTACTTCTGGAGGATGAGCGACTGCACACAGGTACATATGAAGAGCAGCGCCGTGTAGAAGTAACCGTGCCAGGAGGGGGCGCTGGAGTTGTTGACAAAGCGGATCAGCAGCCTGGCCGGGAAGGAGCGAGGAGGAGGATTAGTGCTCATAATGAAATCCCCAACACAACGTTGATCTTCACGGGCCTTTCAGACCTCAGCGAGGGAAAACAATTGTGTCCCCGTCCATTCGGAGCGCTGCACTCAGGCATCGGCCGCTCCCAACATACTGCGCACGGCTTCACGAGACAAACCACAGCAAAAATAACCACCCAGCACATGAATCATGAACGCCCTAACCTTTGACCTTTTGAATGCGCATTACAAGCAATCCCAGTGCTTCCAGTGCCGGGTTCTACAGGTCGGGATGGGGTCGTTCAGCCAATCGTCACTCGTGGGCGCCATTGTTGGCTCTAGCCAGTGTGGCGTCTGAGGGCGGAGGCAGCGGCCACTTTCTTCCACGCGGGTTTAATCGGATCCAATAGGATCAGAGAGGCGTGATTGGACAAACCACAGCTGGACTTATTTGTGGTCCAGATTGTGACCGTGGGTCCGGCGCAGAAGCCTCCTGTGGAGTAGTTTTCAGTGCCCTATAACGTGGCACCTTCCATTATGACGTAGGTCATTTATTTCTTCAACAGTAACAAAGTGATTTGTCACATAGTGGGGAAAGTATTTGATACACTGCTGATCATGCAGGTTTTACCACTTTCAGCATTTCTCCGTGGGTACTTGGTGGCGGGCGTAGTTTGGCTCAGCTGCACAGGGGACGGAGCCAGGTGGAGGCATAATTGGCCTCAGGTGGAGGTAATGACTGACTGAGTGTGTGTGTGTGTGTGTATGTGTTTGTCCTTAAGTAGGAGAGATCCGGGGACTCAGCCAGGCTCTCGTGGTCCACAATGACTTGATTTGGAGGTCCGGCCTTTGCCTGCTCTAAACATTTATATTTAACCCATTTAATGCAGGATTAAGTGTACAAAATGTACATGTATGAACCACAGAAGGATCGGTTTCATATGAAACAGACGGCTACGAGGCCACGTCATTAACAGTTTGTATACATCTGATAAAGCGTCTCTCACCGGAGGATCTCGGGCCCAACGAACATGAGGACGTCCTGGATGATCTTGTAGAGGCATGAGATGAGGAAGTAGGGCCCAAACGTGAGGCACAGAGCCCAGAAGAGGGAGGGCTCCTTTGCTTTCTGGGCCTTTACAATTAGCACCTCCGACTCCACAGCGCGGCCCTCCTTGCCCTCACTGGGCGGAGCTTCTCTGGGGGAGTACAGCGTTCTCTGCTCCGTCCTGGAAGGACAAATTGGATAAATGGCAGACTGCTTTAATAATATAGTTTGTCTGGTATTTTTGACGAGATCTCCACACAAGATGACGTGATTGTGAGAATAATTGATAAGTGGTGTTTTATTCATAGTAAGTGGACTCAACCCCTGTGTGCACCAACATGAGATCTAACCGGAGTAACAATGCCTGTATTTTTCTTTGAAGTAGTTCCTGACCTTTTGACCTTTTGGCACTCTACATTCCAGCGGCCCACCAGCTCTGGGACCACTTTGTGGGAGCGGTCCGCAGAGTTCAGGGACCACAGGTCCTTTTCCTCCAGAGGACGCCTGTAGCCCGTCACCATCAGCCTGCAGGAGACAAGAGGAGCATTTAAACATGACAGGCCTCTGCTGGGCTACGAGCAGACCCCCTGGACAACAAGACACCGCTCCATCAGCTCCAAACGCGAGGGCGACCTGCAGAACAAGATTCCAGTCTATGCAAAAGCATCGAACGGGTGTTTCCCTAGAGGAGACCACCTTCCAGCGTGAGGGGAAAAGACACCCATGGTTACACATTCAGGATCGGATCTCCTGTCAGTTTTACCGTTGAACCATAAACAACAACAGCCAGAGAAAATCATTCTCCCACCATCACTATCATGACCTGATTGGTGACTTATCTTTTAAGACTGTGGTCAGTATTTCCTTAAGGAATGTAATCATTCCCTGTCCCCCTTTGGCTCTTCCCAACAATCTCATCTGAAAACTGCTGAGTGGACAACGCAGCTACTGGCTCTAAAGTCTCTGTTGTCTTTGTCGTCACGCCACTCAGACGTCGAGTGTTTGCTTACCTGGTGATCCACCAGAAGGTTATTCGGGAGAGGAAATTGGCTCCACGCTCAGGGCAGGGGTTCTACAGACACAGATGTGCATGATCATCATCACCCGGATTTTAAACAACCGGTAAGTCAAGACACAAAACACATATTTACATTCAATTTGACTGCATCACCAGTCAACTCAGACTAAGCATCCACACAAGCACGTGGAGACGTAGAGCGGGTGGGACTGTAGGGAGGTTCTAACCATCTGCGTTCAGAAGCAAGGAGATGTGTGGACCTCTTGCTTCCACACACACACCTCCATATAATCTCACCGAGTCTTTGACGGCTTCGGAGAAGAGAGGCAGCTGGTCCGTCAGGCAGGACAGGCACAGAGAAACCAGCAGCAGAGCGTAGTAGGTGTAGAAGGTGGTGTACCTCCACACAGACACAGTCAACGGCTGAAATAGAAACAAATCAGCCTTTGATCCTTACACACTAAACCCGTTACGTCCCTTTGGAACGGAGTCTAGACTGACCTGGTCCAGGGCCCGGGAGATCTTGGACCCGAAGGTGACTGTGGCACACAGCAGCGCCAGCAGCCAGTAGAGCAGCATCACGCCGGAGGACTGGACCCCTTTCATCCGCTCGTACTGGATTAACAAGGTGGCCAGCAGCTGCAGAACAACACACCACTGGATTTACTTTGCAGGGACTGTGCACACCGACCAACGGCGTACTGTGAGTCCATCCGCTGCCCTAAGGCAGCCGAAAATAAAACCCATAGGCAGGGGGCCAACGTGTAGACAAAACCCATACACAGCAAAAGAAAAAAGTGTACGACAAACAACCAGAGCAGACAAACAGGCTGCAATGCGTCAGGCAGAACACACACACACACACACACACACATACATGTATATATATACACACACCACTGAAGCGCACAACATACTGAACCCTGCCGGTTGTGCGTGTCTGTGTGGTGGCACAGCGTTCCACCAGCGAGCCGCCTTCACAGAGAATGTGGATTTGCTGGATGAGCTCGATGAAATGACACAATCACCTCTTTGCTTAATACAGTAAGTAAGTGGAGGCCGTTCTAAAAACCAGACACGCATCAGTACGTTTACTGAGAGTTTCAGTGATGGTGACTTAAGTTAAAACTTGACAGTGAATTAAATCAGGACCTTGTGATTAACTATCAAAAGCTTCACTTTCTCTGAGAGGAAGCGGTTTCAACCAAACAGAAGTGGAGAGCTGATGAGATGTTTAATAAGTTGCTCTGCAACACATTTCTCAGCCACTTGGGAAACAGCAGGAAGAACGATAACTAGAGACGTCAGTTGCTTCTTTAGATTATCCCATATTCTTTTAGAATTGCCTCATCAATCATTGTAACGTATGGACCAGTCTAGATAAGTGAGCAATGGACTGTAACCCTTTAGACCGTCCTGCTGCATCCAGCTGAATTCCTCTGGGAGGTCAAACAAAGAACTGTGTCCTGTAAAACACATTGTTCTGCTCTGCTGTATGCAAATAAGCCACACTAATATTTAGATACCTTATTAAATACACCATACACATGAAACGCAACCAAAACAACATCTGCACTGAAATACAGTGATCCCTCGCCACTTCGCGGTTCACTTATCGCGGATTCGCTATTTCGCGGATTTTCATAATGCATTTTTTTTTTTTTTTTTTTGGTGCATTGTGATTCGCTAAAAACTCACTCCCGCTTCTTGTATCAAAACATACACCGACATGACAAAGCATGTCGGTGTACAAGGATCTTTTTGCAAAGAAGAAAAAAAGAGCGACAACAGCTGCCTATCACTATGCTCTTCTCCCGAACAAACACACCTGCACCGCGGGGTTCAGAAGAAGAGAACACTGCAGAGCGCAGTCAGGATGCAGCGGCCCAGTCTGAAGAGCAGTGAAACGGCCTACACGTGAGTCACTGTATTTGTATACATGTAATAGTTGCTAATTGTAAAAAAAAAAAAAGTTTTCTATTTCGCGGATTTCACTTATCGCGGGTCATTTTCGGAACGTAACCCCCGCGATAAACGAGGGATTACTGTACTCAAGAAAATACATAAACGGTCTACTGAAAAAAAGAAACACGCCCAATACGTCGGATCCAAAACACCACAAGTATGATGAGTCCAAACGGCGCTTTGCTCCACCTCAGGCTGAGGGTGGAGCAAAGACAAACTCTCACCATGGTGAAGCCCAGCATGGTGGGACTGATGAGGTGGACAGGTGCCAGGACATTGCTGCCATAACTTCTTTCCCAGAAAGAAAAGAAAACATCTGCCCAGCAGATGATCCACAGGAGAAGACCAACAGCCTGTGGAGAGAAGAACATCATGTGACCCTGTGACCTTTAACCGCATCATAAGTCATTATTGGGACCAGAGGTCTCCTTCAGCCCGGTTTCTCTACACACATGAGAAAGAATGAGGGCCAACTCACAAAAGAAAAAGGACATCTCAACTAAAACAGAAGTGAATATGGGGTCACCGTTGGAAAGGTTCAGCTAGGACAGAACGGCACAAACATTAACTGGATGAAGGAACATCTACGTTGAAGGTCCTCAGTTTCTGCCTGACTAAATTTCAGATGGCACATATGTTAAAATTTAAATTCTTCGACCTCCGTGTTGGGCCTAAAAACGCCATTAGTGGATAAAAGCAATAAGTGCCCACTCTTCTACTGCGGTCGATCCGTTACACTACAAGTACCGACGTGCAAAGACAGATCCCTGTAGACCACCGCTCAGCGTGGGGCATCACTCACTCACAGTTTTGGCTCTGTTGATGTGACTCATACGTATGTAGCCGTGGTCGTGGCTACGGAGGTAGAGGAGGTAGAGGGGGGCGCATATCCAGAGGTAAAGGCATGGCAGCCACACCAGCACGGTGTTCTGGAAGCACTGCGTGAAGTCCGGCTTAGTCGTGTACCACGTACGGTTCCAATCCTGGGAGAGGAAAGAAACACGCACGTACATACATGATGTCAGAAGTCATGAAGTCGTTCTGTGGCAGGAACAAGCGGCGTCGGTGGGAGAAACAACGCTTCTTTGGATGAGGACGGACGGCAGTGTTGCGTTTGGGCCACTAGGAGCAGAGGGACACTGCGGATACATAACATGGTTAGATGGAGACACACGAGGGGCCCTTCAGGTCCTCACGTCACAATCTCTGGTAAGACCGGATCCATTGACCCCCAATAGGCTCACACACACACACACACACCACAGCGCTGTGTTGACGGGGGGACAACACAGACAGAACATGGGGACAACACGTGGACAACGTGAAGACATCACAGGGACAACAAGTGGGCAACACACGGAAAACATGGAGACCAGCCGTGGACATTATGAGGACAGCACGGAGACCGGTAACGTTACGAGGACAGCGGCGTTGCTCGCTCGTTGCCTCCGGCAGGGAAACAACTGTGTGAGCCGGTGGCCGGACCGAGCCTGACCGAGCCGTGACACAAAGGACAAAGCCCAAACCAGCTCACCCAGAACGGATCGGAAGTGTCCGCGCTGCAGAAGCCGTGAAGCCCCATCCGCGCGCCGCAGGAGGATCCGAGCCGCGCCGCTTGCGAGCGTTATGGAAGCAAAGCTTTCGTTTTGTAACCCGGAGTCAAAGCGGAAGGTTGCGGCTTCGTCTTCTTCGTTGGTTGTGGACAAACCACGTGATAGGGACACAGCGCCACACAGCAGCGCGGCTCCACGTGTCCCCCGGACACCGTAGTGCACAAAGTCCTCCTTTTTGCGTCCATATTCTTCATACATACAATACGTTTTAAAACGTCATCATTTAAAAATAGGGAAATATAATAGAATGTAACGCAGCAAGGCTCTTTGAAACATCTGTCCTTCTGTAAATGCATTTCTGTGAGCGAATGTATTTGTGTCTTCATTATGCAAACAAAAAAACTCTTGAGAGCAAATTTCTTGTAGCAAACTTTGAATGGAGGCTTTCAAAAAATAGTTCGTTTTTCTCTTTTTTAAAAAGGTTTGACGGGTGCTTTTGTAATTTAGCTTCACCTGGATGTGTTTTTGTATTAAACACATCCAGGTTTGTAATGTCTTGATGCATCAATAAATGTCCAGAGTGTCATTTCTTCAATGGTATAAATGGTAATTACAGATGATGAATGGCACACATGTTTAAGTCTAACCTGAAGAGAATTTAGCCAGAAGCTATGACACATTTTACAACACCTATAAATATCTAAGTATGAAAAGAAGTTTTCCCTCTGCTGTAAAGCTTTTTGGCTCACATGTTCTGTCATGGCCCTGATAATGATTCCTTATTGTAAGGAGTGAGATCTTTTACATCTCTAAGTGCTAAACTGTTGGAAATGAAGACATGATAAATATATTCAGAAGCTTCCCTTCAAGACAGGGTCATACATTTGTAGAGCATTTAAAAGTTATAGACCGTAATATAAATCTTTTACCAGTTTGTCAGGGAGTAAACATTCAGACATGAAGCTGGTGAAGCATGTCAATAGTTTATAAAAGACCTTTTTTTTAAAGTCATCTTTAGCTGCGGTTACCATGGAAACCGTCAATGCATCTCTGAGTCTCAGTGAGGAAAAGAGACCTGATCCGCTGCAGCTCCATCGACACAGAAAAACAGTAAGAGCACTTTATTCCCCAATTTCCTTTCCACAAATGTTTTCTCTGGACTTTACGCTTATATTAGGGTTGGATTTATCATCTCTTTTAACTTGCACACACATTTTTTATAGATAAATAAATATCAAAAAACTCTTTCAGAGTTGTCTATGTCTGACTTGACTCTTCCCCAGTTTGATTACTTTGATCACATTTTGAACATGTGTTGAAATATACAAATGAGGCCTTCTCTTACCAAGTATGTGCTAAATATGATTCATTGAGTTTAATCTAAACTCCCCTTTTTCTTATTACATGTTTTGTGTGAGAGTGGATGCGGCACTGGAGGGAGTGAGGGCTCTGTCCTCGAGCTTGTCCCCCCTCTTTTCCCCTTCTTAGCCCGCTGCAGCCTACGGCCCCAATAGAATTGAATTTGTTTATTAAAACCTTTCTTTTTTCTTTGACAACATTCCCAGAGCTGACGGCAATTGTTACCTTAAAATAAATATTGTACTCTGGGGGAATATTTTTGCTTTGGTCTGTTTACACTGGTCATCTGTGGGTCCGTGGTGGATTAATTAATATACCTAGTGGACGATAACCGCCCCTCCGTACCTACCGGTGGTTACATTTAGAACTGTGAAATAGTCAAAATATAATATATATATTTATGACCCTGTCTTTAACAGAAGGGTCATTTCCCATTCACCAGCTAAGCACTTAGAAATACTTAAAGATGTAAAATATCTCTCTCTGTACAGTAAGGCATAATCAAGTAAGCTGCTTTTTTTTAATTTTGTGTTCTCTGGTTTAGGGTTAGGGTAGGCAGGTCCAGTCCAGCAGGTCTACATTTTCTAGTAGAAACTCCAAAATGTGAGTGCGGTGGACGGGGGGCTTTCATGGTGCTTTTCTCGTGGCTTTGCTTTGTCGGCCGCTAGTCGACCTGGTGCTACTCAGAGTCCCGGTGCGTTTTTCTTAACGGAAATAAATTGAAAATGAATAAGACCTAACAATCCAACTTGTGTTGGTAAGAGCCGCCGTAGGGAGGTGTTCCAGGCACGGCCAGCTGGGAAGAGGCGCCGGGTAAGACCCAGGACTAGGTGGAGAGATGACAACAGCCTGAATCCGTACCTGTGCTGCCTTCTGAGTGAGAAGGGGACGTATTTATATCTCTGCACTAGTCTGAGGTTTCCTGCTGGAACTGTTGCCCCCACGATGAAAATGACTGACTGACATTTTCATGACTCAGTTTTCTCCAGGTGGTACATCACTGTACTGTGAGAGGAAGACCTGGTCTCCTCTTCCTCCCCGGCCTTGTGAGACGCTGAGGATGTGTTGTACACCCCATGTAGTGATCTAACGACACCCTTGAACTGTAACATTATTGACGAAGTACTGCCTCTAGTTCCTTATTGCTTAAATGCTTATCAATGGAAATCATTGAATAAAAACAGATGTTATTTTGGGGGCTCTTTTATGTATCAATGTTCTTAACTGTTTATAAATCTCCTTGCTTTATGTCTTGGTTTTATGTGATGCACTTTAAATTCCCTTGTTGGTGAAATGTGCTATACAAATATAATTGCCTTGCCTTTAACCACGCAGAGAGTTTGGGTCCAGTTTGTCTGACGTGCAGCTGTGCCTCCAAACTGAAAACCCAGAAGCAATTAGTTGTTTACTTGCGAGGCATTTATTGTAATCAAAACTTGTTTAGATGTGTAAAGATGCCAATCATCATCAGGCACAGTCACGGGTCTGAGGCCGAGGTCAAAGACGATATCTGCCGTTATTCGTTTTTCCTCCGCTAGTTATAAAATGAGCCTACTATCACCATCAGAATATATCAAGGATTAGGAGGACTTATGTCTCAACCAGATTTGGAAAAACGTGTCCATGCATTTAACAAGTATGTGTTTTACATGTCTCTGTAAAAAGTCAATCAGTAAGCTCCGGCTGATCTAGAACGCTGCAGCTCGAGTCCTCAGAGGACCAGTTCTCAGGTCTTTACACCGGCTTCCTGTCAAACAAAGAATTGATTTTGATTTCTGCTGTTGGTTTATAAAGCACTGAATGGTTTAGGGCCAAAAAACATTTCTGATCTGCTGATACCTTCTGAACTGCCCCTGTAACGCGAGTTCCTGATCTGATGCTATTCTAGTTATAGCAAATACCACCTGGAACGTATTTTATATCCCAATAAAGTTTATCTTATCTCGGGCTCGGGAATACCGAAGATCATTTTAGACTCTGCTGAAAGTGGACCACTGTAGATCTTCAAGCTACACGGGACCTGCTCGTCCTGGAGCGGAGCTCCTGAAGATGTCTCTGTCCCTCTCTGTGTGCTAGGAGGAGTGGAGTGAGCGGGTGCAATGAATAAACCCTTCAAAAAACTGTCACAAACGGGGAGGTGGAGGCAGGACTCAAACGCAGAGTTGAAAACAAAAAAGGACTTTAATAGTCAAAATTTTAAAAAAGGCAAAACGCAGACAGGAATCAGGAACAGGACAAGACATTGAGGGTAGAACATTCAGGATTCAACATTCAGGGTTGAAAAATCAGACAATAATAGGCAATGACAGGTTTGAGTCCCGGCTGCCCCGTGTCTCAAGTCGAAGTGTCCCTGAGCAAGACACCTAACCCCTAATTGCTCCCCGGGCAAAAATGTAAAAAGCCACGGGTTTAAAGTGTAATGTAAAGTAAGCGTTTGGACGCTTTAAAAGCGTCTGCTAAATGACCTGTAATGTAATGTAATGACATGTCATGTCATGTCATTACGTGTCATGTCATGTAATGTAATGTAATGTCATGTCATGTAATGTAATGTAATGTCACTTCATGTCATGTCATGTAATGTCATGTAATGACATGTCATGTCATGTCATGTCATGTCATGACAGGACAAGGCAGGAGGTGAAGTTAACCCAGGAACACAAGGGGCAGGAAACTACAAAATAAAACAGGAAACAAACCCAAACCGTGACAGTACCCTCGTTAAGGGACGGATCCCAGACGGACCTAAAATACACGAGGGCGGGCAGGACGGACAACAGGATGAGGGGGGGAAGACCAGGGGACGAGGGTCAGGCAGCTGGGGGAACTCCGGCGGGAACGAGTCGTGGAGCAACATAGGCACTTCGGTTATATGTGTCCCATTGTCCTATCCAAAACCCTTAATAGTCCTTGTCCTTAAAAAGTCATCTAACAAATGTATCAATTTTGCATATGATGCTATCCTCTCAACACCACGAACCCTCCGGTCGTCTGGTACGGGTCTACTTTCTGTTCCCGGAGTCAGAACTAAACGTGGAGAAGCAGCGTTCAGTTTTTCTGCTCCTCATATCTGGAACAAAGTCCCAGAAAACTGCAGGTCTGCAGTCGCTCAGCACCTTTAAATCCAGATTAAAGACTTTTCTGTTTGTCGCTGCCTTTAGCCGTGCTTTGTTTTAAAGCATAATTTCTCAGATAATATTGATAAATCACATAGAAATAAAACAAAGAAATATGAACTGATTATAAAAAGAACATTAACATGACAAGACAAACCTTCCTGTTTTTAACCATATTGACTAATTAGAAATTAGTTCATTCATCATTAGTTGAATGGATGGATAAGACTTATCAGCAGTGTGTGGCGCCCCCTTTAGGGGAAATGTACTCATTACTTTTTATTATTTATTACAGACATCTTCCGTCTACAACTTTATCTTAAATTATAATTGCCTTGTATCATTTAATTAGGTGATTTAGTTAAGCAAAGAAATAACTGTAAACTGTCGTTTTTAAAGAGCTGCAGGCTTTAAAATTGTCATTGTGATGGGTTCCTCTGAATAATCTTTGAGAAAGTTATATTTATCAAATTGGACAGCCGGTAAAGAACTAAATTGATGGTTGCTATGGAGCAAAAGAGGTAGAAAAAGTATTTGTGAATAGGACTCTGGCCAGAGAGACGATGACTCTCACATGTGAAATAAAGGAGGAAGGAGGCTCCGAGTCGGAGTAGGAATGGAGAGCCCCCCGCTATTATACACCTCAAAGATCCAAGCGGCTCCATGATTAGATCATCACTCAGAGGAAACTACAGGTGGAAGGGCATCCATGATAACACCTAAATTTGTATTCATTTTATTTCCGAAATTGTAATCATTTACTGTAAATCTTAGTACTTCTGTGTTAAATTGTTAAATAAAAAATAGTATGAAATTATAAAACATGTCAATATTTGGGTTTTTCAAATATGGAAAGTTACCAGTAATATTTGAAAAATACAACATTGCCAATCAGCGTCTTTAAATAGACTCAGCCTGGGGCAACATGGGTTTTCAGCCAAGCTTCCGCGTTCTATTGTCACAGACATTCATGACTTTAATAAGAAGGTCGTTGAGATGTTTGCCACTCAGAAGGACAGAAATAAGTAATAAATAAATAATAATAAATAACAAATAATCATAAATAAATGTTTTGTTATATATATATAGATTGTGAAACTTTTATTTACAACTAATTTTGTGCAAATGTTCAATCGTAAAAATTTCCGCCACTGCATTCAACCCATCTTAAAAGAGCCTTAAGAGTTGTAACTGACATTGTTGTAACTGATTATAATGCTTTACGGGGGAGTGTATTCATACTATCATATTTGTGACTTAAATAATTTGTTGCCAAAGCTTTCGTATGAATTGTTTTTTTATATTAAATGTGTTATTTCAAAGTGAATGAATGCACTCCTATCTTAATGGTGTTCATTTCATTCTTATTTTGGTTATGTTCTATTTTTCTTAACAAACACAATCAAAGGAGTTACAACTATGCCCAAATGTAAGAGTAAGACATGAGTGTCCATGCTGGTGTGCCAGCCGTTGATGTTAAAATATAAGTAAATTCTGAAAACTTCAAGCCGTCAGAGTTTTAGGATTCATGTCTCACCTGAGTCCATCCAAAAGCCTGTCTTTTACTGTGCTTAAAAGACTAGCTCTTTTTCATTGATTCAGTCTAGTGTGCACTCTCAAAGCAATAAATCATTCGTGAAAATGTCCCCTCTTTTTTATTTAACATTTTCCAAATGTCTTTGAATAGTTCAGTTTCCTTAAAAGTATAGTACGACTTGTCAGCTCACAAAAGTACACAAATATATTTAGTTAGTCCTTTAACAATTTTCTATTCATCATGTTGAGCAATGTTAAATGTTGTCACGGAAAAAGACGAAAATGACAATGAAAATCAGAAGTGAGGAAAAACATGTTAGTTCGGCCACATGGTGGCAACAAATAAGGGCTCAGTTTTCATCTTCGTCATCATCAAAGACGTCCGCTACAGTCCTGTGGATAGAGAGACAGACAGATCACAGACCGTAGTTTCTCAATAGTGTTCAATGTAACTATGCACTTACTTATAGATTGATCCAGTCACTTCATCAAGAAAACCCCCTAAAGAAAAACGGCGAATAAGTGTGAGTCAACAAACAACCAAATCCACCGTACCGTGGTCCACAAAATGAGAAAAAAAAAATCCTTCTATATCCGTTATTTTATTTAAATTTGTGGCGCATGGAGTAGAGGGTGTGCTGTTAGAACCCCGGCTGCTCCATGTCCCATGTCAAAGTGGCCCTGAGCAAGACACCTAACCCCTGATTGCTCCCCGGGCAAAATGTAAAACTTAAATGGGTTAAAATGCAATTTAAGTCGCTTTGGATAAAAGCGTCAGCTCAATGACCTGTAATGTAAGGATGTCTTCTCAATGTGAATGGGAAAGAAGATTCCCCAATTTGGTTGACAAATATTTAGATTTTTCTCTTGTTTGCTTAAACTATCAGGATGAATCAAGTGAAATGAGTCTTTCCTTTACGGATGTGACGCTGTGGCAGCTCTGCATTTACTCACCGGGCTGGCAAAGAGTTCTGCAAGCAGGACACACGTGGCAGTAACTGCACATCTGTGAACAGGAAAGTAATTAGTAAAGAAAAGAGAAACTCAAAGATATGAGTAACGTTTGGTGCTAGAAGATGTGATGTTGAAGTGAATACTCCTTTCTGTTCGATCTGGATTTAGCCATATGGAAAAGAAAAAGCTGTAATGTACTTTATGATTTTGGTCATTTAAAAAACCTTAAAGGAGAGAGCAATTGCTTATACTCTTGTTGGTGAAATACTTGTAGGCCTGATGATGTCTGTGTGTAGGTTTCTTCTTATAGCTAGTAACCAAAAAATACAGTGGGGCTGGTCGTAGTGGCGTGAAGCCCCCCTACTCTGCCTCCTATCACCACTTCTGGGGACAGCTGATGGGTTTGGGTGCACTGCTGCATGGTGACAGTCAGTGTCCCGGTGTGGCTTCCTTTCCTGCTGTATTTTGTAGTTTCCTAGTTATCTCGCTATTTTCTGGTGGAAGGCCGAGTGATACATCAGTCTTTATCTCTCATTATCTCCTGTTGTAGAGGACGGTCCAGTGGTTCCTGAGCTAAAGGAGTTACGTAGGGAAGCATTGAAGCTCCTTCCCTTAGTGTTAGAGAATGTAAACAGCTCTTATCACGGCGCCACTTACACTAGTTCCAGGTCGTTTCCTTATTGTTTCCTCCTGTGTCCAATAACCTGCACTTTCCCAGTGTATTTAAAGCAGGTGTCTCTGTAGGTTTGTTGTCTACGTCGATGAGTCATGCTGGTTGAGTCTCGTCCGATAGATTGTTTGGTTTGTGCCGAGGATTCTCCAGCATCGTCCGTGAACAAAACCTGACAGTCAGGAGTCTAAAATACATCTGCATGCGGGCCTGGAAAGGCCTTAGGTCCCCCCAGTCAGAGCTGGTGTGGTCCAGAAAATGGACGTTTTGGGTCCCCTGCTGGAGCTGTTTCCCCCGCGGCCCAAACCCAGATAAGCGGTTGAAGATGAGAGGAGACCAGATGATATGAGGTGAAGTCAAATGTCCCATAATGTGTATTTTCTCACCTTGCAGTCATCACAGTGTTCAGATTCGTCTTCTTTTTCACAAGGACATTTGTCACAGCTGTCACAGTGCTGTAAGAAGATACATTTAGTTAGTAAGTAACCAGGAGAGTTGGAGAGAATGTTATGTAAAAGAAACAACAGGATTGGATTGGATGTATGCGTGGACTACTTCCATTTCACAGCGCAATCAGCTGATACAAGTAAAGCTGCTCTTCATATTTCACTGAACATTGTTATGTTTAAAGTTAGGATTTCACATCTCATCCTTGTGGAAAGGTCTCACGTTTTCTGATTTAGCTTTAATAACTAATTTATCTTGATCATTTCAAACCTACCTCACAGAATTCACAATATGAGCACACAGAGCCCTTGTGATAGGGCCCATCGTCGTCATCGTCGTCATCATCATCTGCACATAATAATAAGAAGCGATAAATAAGGACTTTTAAACTCTCAACAAAGCTTCATCAAATAAATGGTAAACAATTTGGAGCCGTTGATTATATAGTGATGTTTCAATTTTGACATATCAAGAACCGCCAGTTCTCTTAAACTATAGACCACTGTGTGTGTGTGAATTACAAACTGAAAGTGTTGGTTTTGAATACAGTGCAACCAGTCCTCTCACAACATGGTGCATGCTTAGTAATAAGGTATTTATTAATTTATTGCTGCCGTAGGTGTGAACACAGACATGTGGTGACCTGTAAGGCTGTATGTTGTGCTCTGGATTGCATGAGAGTGGACATGATGATTGAAACACCTCGGAGAGCAACACAGACCTTCCAACCAAACCCAGAGGACACCATGTCAATGGCTTTAGTGTCAGGAAATAGTCTGGAGAGATGTATGTGTATGTATGTGTGTTTTGGTGGATATTGTGTTCACAGTTCCAAAATAAGGGGCCAAACAAACCTGGGGCTAAAATGTGTTTATATCTGTATGTAGGAGAGGTGGAGGAAGGATGGTTACGGGCTCTCCTGACCATATGACTATTGTATATAATTTAATAGTACATTATTATTACACTGACCCTCAAACACACACAAGGACTACAGCTATAAAAAATAACAATCATGACAAAATGTTAACATCCTCAAATATAGAATGAATGTAATCCGACAATAATGACAACTAATAAATTATTTGGGAATAGTAAAGTTAATTGATCTACTAACACTGCGTAGGCTGCAACTCCCAACAAAGTGATGAAAAATGTGATAATATTGAATAAAGTGCTGGTGCGATACAAAAAGCCCCCAGTTAGTTTCTGCATTTTTATTTAAAGTGGAGCGGTATGCTGAATTGTTTGACGTACTGTGTAGTTACATTTCTAATTAGTTTGGGATCAAACATCCAGCTTCTAGATAATATTAGTGGAGAATATGACACAATAAGAACATTATATCATTTATACTTAGCGATCTCTATTACGCTTGCAAAAGTAATTTCTGACCGTTCCATTCATATTATTTACTACATTTTCAGAGGTTGAATTTATCTTTTCTGTAGTAATTTGCTGGAGATCGGTTTGTCCTTAAGTCCCCAAAGAGAAGGTTTCCCCCTGATCGCTGAGAATTCCCTAACAATTGTAATCTTCAGACTAGCATTTATATAAGACAGTTGACATAGAACAGGCTCACAGGTTTTACATCCAACAGGTAATATGATCAAAGTAATAATACTCTCCATGCAAGTCTTTGGTAACAGATTTCAATTTAGGCATTTAATGATCATTTGATTAATTTAATGAATGAAAGTAAGGATAAAGACATATGGACAGTGCTGATTGTCATATTTTCCACAGATAAATGTTCACAGTTATCACAAAAAAAGCCAAACAATTAGAGAAAAAAGCAGACAACCATTTCATCTCTTGAAATATTGACAATCAGATTGAGCTTCAGCTCTTTTTACGTCCTCTACAGAAAGAGACATTTCTCTCTTTTTCCAAACATTCTCTCCCTAAATGTCTGAAAACCCATCAGCAAATCCACTATTGTGACATTTCAAAAAATAGTTATACAACTGTTTAGCTTAGTTTCACAAATGACTCAAATATTTTTTATTGAATTACATCAGTGCCATTTAAGCATTGAATAGTAAGGGAGAAATCAAAACAAGGATTCATCATTAGCTACTGACAACTGCATAATTTTATCTGATGGTTTAGAAAATAAAATAGGTATGACTATTGCACTGCTCATTGATACATTGAAAGTCATTGGATTACCTTATCTGTGTTTAGCAATTTTACAAGAGCACACATTAGACTTCAAAAATCAATTCTGTGCATCACACTGCTGTCATAAATGCTCCACAGAGAAAGAAAGACATTGAGAGATTTGGAGAAAGAGAGAAACTTTACATCTTTGTATTCTAAACTGTATGTAGTTAATTTAGTTTGTGGCCCTCCTGCACCTCTCCTCACGCTTTATTCTCCCACTGTCTGTTTCTCAAGCTACCCTCCAAATCACTGTCTCTCTTTCTTTCTCTGTAGGTTCACATGAAGACATGAATGCAGGTCAATCTGATCTAAAACAAATGAGAAAGGAAGATCCCAGTGGAGGCACCATTCCTTCAAACGAAACACAAATCAAAAGATCTCGGTCTAGTGACCCCAATGACTGATTTCAAAGTCAGGCCTGGTTTGTGTGAAATTGTTTTTTGTTCTTTCTTTCTCAAATCAACGCTCCTGCAGTCTCCAAGTTCATATCTAGTGTACTGTACGACGGACTTCAGACAGTTGGACTTCAGATGGGCCAGTTCAATTTCCCCTGAGTGTTCATAACTCTAGTTAACAGGGAAAAGAACACAGTGTCAGAGACAGTGAGGGAAATTGACAGCTGGAACGGGGTGGAGGAGGGATTTTGATTACCTACGAGCTCTGAGACATCAAAATAAGGACTGACAAAGAGATGATACGGTTGTAAGAATGTCAACGAGAGGGGAGTGGCTAATATTGTCTTCGTCCCTCCCCTTTTGTATGTTGTCCCTAAATGTACATGCACACATTTGTCCCTCAAACACGGCCAACTGCATGTCAAAGCATGATGCTTTAACAACAACAGATGACAATGTTCTCAAGGTGTAGATATCTGCAAATATGCAAACACAGGAAGAGATAGAAACAATGTACACTACACATATTTAAAGTGACTGACCTTCATGATCGTCATCATCGTCGTCATCATCGTCGTCATCATCATCATCATCGTCGTCATCATCATCATCACCGTCGTCGTCATCATCGTCATCATCATCTTCGTCGTCATCGTCATCATCATCATCATCATCATCATCATCATCATCGTCGTCGTCGTCGTCGTCGGTAAGTCGTCATCATCATCGTCGCCGTAAATGCGTCATCATAAATCGTCATCATCATAAATCCGCCGTCATCGTCGTCATCATCTCGTCGTCGTCATCATCGTTGTCGTCGTCATCATCGTCATCGTCGTCGTCGTCATCATCATCATCGTCATCATCATCATCATCATCGTCGTCGTTGTCGTCATCATCGTCATCATCATCATCGTCGTCGTCATCATCATCGTCGCCGTCGTCATCGTCAGCTACCAGACCCTGCTCGTGGCGGAGTGGCAGATCCTGAGCCTTGGCAGCTGGAGCCAAAGGAGTGTGGAAGCTGCAGAGCAGCGCCAGCAACACTGCAAGAATCAAACTTCTTAACGACGCCATGTTCACAGCCACAACCACGCCAGCTAATGAGGAATTAACCTGGAATCACTGCAGGAGTCCAGCACTGCAGCTCTTTGCCTATTTGTCCCACAGATACACAACCTCACAAAGTCAAACCCTCTCAGTGGTACATACACCGTAGATGGCTGTAGGAAATGAACACCAATTATGGATTCCTTAGACCAGATCAGGTGCAAAGAAGATATTCCCAGCTGAGATCCAGACACTTGTTTAGAGTCTTGGAAAAAGTGATCGTTAAAAAAGCCTTTGGATCTGGGACCACTGAGAGACAGGGTGTCTTTTAGTCAAGTCCAGCACTTGTGTGATCAGTTAAGACTGCAATAGGAGACTCCGAGGAGAGCCGTCAGTAGCTGGTCAATGCGGAGACACAGACAGGACTAATGTGAGAGCGACAGAAAAAGAGTGAGACCAACCTATGGGGTAAGCTGAGAGGAGAGGGGGCAGTCAAGTTGACTGACAGGGGCAAATGCTGGTGGGCAGGCCTCCACTATCCATAAGTTAAGTTACTGAAAGAAAAGGGGAGTGATTGGAGGAACGAGTGGAGTATACTTGTTTTGCTATCATCATCAAATGTTGAGGTTTAACTTTAGGACCAATGTTCAAGCTAAACTGTGAAGGAGACCAAAGCAGAACTTTGCCCAAGCATCAAAGACCATATTGTGACATGTCTATGTTTTAATGGAGTTAGCTAAACATTTCCCTCAATAGCAGCAGTGCCGATGTAACAATGTTGGTAGATCATCTGGGGGGGGGATTTGTCCATCCTTCAAATGCTGTGGTCCAGAGTGTTGGCAGGGAGGCCTGCTGGCCAGAGTGATTTCAGAGACTCCCATAACAATGTTTCCCAAACTTTGGCTGAGACTGTCATGACAACGGGCCTTATTTACCATCCTTTCCAAATAGAAAGCACAACAATGGTAATTTTCAGGTAACAATTAAAACATAATATCCAAGATATCCATCACTGTATCACCAGAATGGACATTGATATTGCATCATTCCACAAAACTCTTGATTCTATTCTCTGACAATATTTTTGAATGCCTATATTTAGTTTGTCCTAATTACAGAATAGCCATGCATAGAAAATATAGAACTCTCAAAAGCTTGAGAAATATTATGAACATGATCAATACAAATAAAAATGTATCAAAATGCCAGGGAAATCATCGTGGTTCCAAAAGACTAATAATCTTTGCTCATCTATGATGGCATTTTAATTCTAGTTTTCGGTATACAAGTTGCCGTAGGTACCAACCGCACATCCCCGTTCCTTACCTTGATGAGGTGTGCTTGAAACAAACTACCTGATACAAAGTTTCTCCTTACTATGCAAAAGTTTTTATTGCTACTCCAAATGGCATACAATGCCTATTGTCTGTAAAGGGGCAAAACATGTGTTCAAGATGTTGCTACTCATTTGAATATATTGGAAGTGACAAGAGTTTAATTCCTAGAGACATTGACCTGATGTATCCTATGATTAAATGGGAAGATGTACATGCATTTGCTGGATTGTTCTCCCTAAATCCTTTAATCCAGTTGAATGAGCCCAGAACACTGCCCTGACAACAAACACTAAAGCTAACTACAGAGCTATATAGACAACTTTTTCTAAATAGTCTCAAACACAATTATATCATGAGTTGTAAGGAAGATTACAGGAACTAGGTGCCACCACTGAGGTATCAAACTCTGAGCCTCATAATCATTATTTATAAGCACCAGACAATTATCAAAAAATCTTTTAAAAAATTTGAGGCAGTATTTCCAGTATCGCTACCATGCTGAGGCAGCCAGAGTGTATACACGACCAAGTATATAGGCCACACCCGGACACTGATCTCTCGCCCATCCTTTTGCCGGTCCCTCCCCCCTACGCGTGTCCCAAAATAAATGGATTTGTGCAGGGTGGAGTTGACAACCACTCTATTTAAAACCACACACTGTCAGAGTCAGTGGAATATGATCCTCTCTGGCTCTATCTGTGTAGGACCAGCACAGTATCCCCACCCCCCAGTCAATTCTCACCTACACGTTCATGAAGAAAGAGGTCAATGACAGGAACTTCTCATACCTCCAAACCAAACTGACCAAAACACTTGTTTTTCAATGATTCTGTCATGGAAAGTATTCTCACTTCAGTCAGCCCGTTTTGTACACATGCTAGAGGAGAACACAAAATGTTTCTCGCAAGTCCAGCTTTGTTTTTTGTCAAGAGAATATGAACACGATTCTGCCATCTTATATAATGACTTTAGTTTGGCTCCCCTGGTTGGGTCAGTTGTGGTCAAGTTTTGGTAAAGGTTTTCCCCAAAAAGCAGTTCTGGTTGAATGAATAGACAAGTCAATTACTCCACTGGTACTGGAACATGTCACAGCAGCGCCAAAACATGAAGAAGAATGTATTGACTGATTAAAGCACACATCCACACCATTTTTTGTCAATACATAAAGCTTTTGGTGATAATCTTTGGCACAAGAGCAGGTTGGAGAACGAGCTTGTAATGAAGTTTCTATTGGTAATAGACTAGTGGCAGGGAGAAACAGCTGAGTTGGAAAGAGCAAAGTACAAAATGAGAGAGGAGATCAGATCGAGATGAAGACTGCAAAGTGGCTGAAAGTGGAGATGAGCTCAGACATGCCAAAGACATTTCTACTCTCTTACTTTGGACCACTGACTGCCTGCATTGGCCCACTTGACCGATTTAGTTAACATGCCCTACGGTTTGATTCCTCCTCTCCAGGCAGAGACTCAATTTCGAATAACAACAGATGCATATCCGATACTTAGCTAGTCTGCTCTAGCTTGGGGCAGATGTTGACATCTGAGTAAATTCCATAACACAGGACCTTATTTAATTCTTAACAAAGACATCACAGCAAGTGCCCTGCTTCGGACCATTCATCAACCAGATCTGACATTTCCCAGCAGGACTCATTTACCTCTGTGGGTCGGATCCAGTGCCACATCCAACATAAGCTCCATGTAAGGCATGTCTAAAGTAGGAAATCACTTTCCACGATACAGTTACCTAAGGAGACGAGTGTGTGTGTGTGTGTGTGTCTTTGCATAAGGGAGTTGGAAGATTCACTTTAAGCTCAGATGTATTGCTGACTGAAAATTAACAATTTATTTGGACTTATCTTGCTTGCAGGGTCTGCATTGGTAACCTCATGGAAATAGTCATATGCTTGGATTCTACTTGACTCTTGTATGTTATCAATCTGTAAGTGCCAGATATAAATTGAAGCATATTGAATGGTGTCTAAAGTTACAAATCCAGTCTAGTTATACGCAGTGACTGAATGAATCATGTTTTCTCTTGAGGCTTAACATAACTGTTAAGACTACTAACCCATAGTACAGTACTCAATAACCTGTTTACTCATCTCAAGCTGAGTCAACGGCACTCTTGCTGATACTAGCTGCCGCACAGACTCCTCCCCTGCATGCCAAACTAGCAGTATGCCAAAGGATACCCAAGAGGAGGACTGGGAACATCGGCCTCGACAGATCTGTCCGTACACAAGAGTCAAGACAGCACACTCAGTTCTTGTTAGTCTGTTTGCGTTTCACCTTCTGATATTATTATTATTATTGTTATTATGTTCTAAACAGTAAGAATATAGCTAGACTGCAGACAGCTCAAGCAACTACTTATCAAAAGAAACTATTTTCTGTACCATTTCGATCAAAAACGGCTACATTTTCATCCTAAATTGAAACATGCAAACATGCAACATGCAAACAAGACAATTTAACAAAAAAGTAATTTGAAAACAACACAATTTGACCATGGAAAGCAACCCGTAGTACAGGGCTCCGTCCTGACAGGATTAGGGAGGGCACAGAGTACTTCATTGCACAGCTGAAATCCAAATTTAACCACTCCAACAGCGACCTGAAAACCTCTATCACTACCGTGAAGACAAACTAGAATGAATCTACTCTGATGTGAATAAACTTTGCAAGGACAGCAGGTGCTTAATGAACAAGGTTGACCATCTTGAAAACCACAGCTGAATGTAACAAGATTTGTGACAATCTCTTCTCACCAAAGCCAACTGCTCAGGCCCGAGTGCTCCCCTCCTGACTCAAAACCCAAGTTCCACCACAGGGGCAAGTCGCTCCATCATGGCAAAGGAGAAGGAAGCAATAGACAACGGAGCCTTTTTTTTGGAGGACACAAACATTGGTGTGGCTGTCTGCAGAAGAGACTCCAGGAACATTCCTTTTGCACTGCTTCTCCCTTCTTACTGTGAGGATTTTCAACAGCAAAATAAAAATCTTTAATACATTGAAAGGAGTGTTTTTCAACACACTGAAGAAACCCACGGGGCAGACACAGGCCACGCGGCTATTCGACAGAAACATGGCACTGTGTCCTTAAACCCACATGTTATACTAGTTTACTTTCTCAAGCATTGGTACTTGTGAGAAAACTATTTATTCTAATTCAAACGCTGAGCCTGTCTTTTTTTCAGCAGATTTACTGGTAATGTTCCTTTAACAGTAGAATTGTTTCAATTTTATTCTAGTGCACACTCTTTCTGTTATATTCACCAATAATTAACACATGTGCATTGTTTACACTTTAAGAACATGTTCTTTTAAGTGGTATGTTTCAATACAGAGGGCCTTGAGTAAATATCTGTTAAGGAAGTAGTTTCAGATTGATGGCTGATGTTAGTACATTTTAACAATAACTTACAACCTTTTTTTCAACTTGTGATGAAAGTTGAAAAATAAATACTGAGGGGTAATAAATGTGTGTCTTAATTTATTCTTTAAATAGTTAGTGAAAGGACATCCAAGTTTGTGTACATATATATTAGCTACAATTATATTTGCATCCATCACAGGCTTTAACATGAACCATCATTTTGACATTTGAAATCACAAGTTTGTTCATTGTTGTCCTTGAATGAAACAGAATTAAAATTAATAATTTCTGAAACATGAAATTTGACACTGGCCTAGAAGAATTAAGACTATAGTTCATTATTTTGATATACAGGTTCACTGTTTCAAAAACACTATTGGTTAATTTCAGGTTATACTACATTAGGTCCACTCCACACAGATATAAAACAAGTCTTCATCGCATGAGAAGTCCTTGAATACTTACTCTTCAAGGCAGACAAACCTTTTCCAGGTCCACATGGTGCAAACAATCAATGTATCAATGCATATCTATAATATATATGACAAAAAATGAGTTGTGACTTTTCCAAGGAATAAACAGTAGATACAACCATCAGCGCTGTGGTTCTTTTTGTTACTCGGTAGAGCAAAGTGTACAAGTCCCAATGTTTACAATAATGATGGATGGATTTTTTTGTGTGATATGTTATGGTGGGATTTTACACTACTGTCACGATCGGGTAGCCCAGAGGCAGGACTCAAACGCAGAGTTGCAACAAAAAAGGACTTTAATAGTAAAAATTCAAAAGGGGCAAAACACAGATGGGGAACTGGAACATTCACCAATACATTGAGGGTAGATTCAATAACGCGACAAGGGACAGAAGACACACAGGGCTTAAATACACTGGGGAGGTGCAGGTGATCGGACACAGGGGGGAACAATTCAATTCAATTCATTTTATTTTGTATAGCCCAAAATCGCAAATTACAAATTTGCCTCAGAGGGCTTTACAGTCTGTACACATACAACGTCCTCTGTCCCGAAACCCACCATCGGCACAAAAAAAACTCCCCAAAAAACTGAAAAAACCCTTCCAAGAGGGAAAAAGGGAAGAAACCTTATGGAGAACGTCAGAGGAGGGGTCCCACTCCCGGGATGGACAGACTACAATGGATGCCATGTTGTTACGCCCCAGTCTAGGGGTGCCTAAGGTGCAACATGGATAGGCCCCAATCTTCCCCATCTCCCAAGTAGCCACACACACTTTGCGTTATATAGGGGATATTTATTGAACAAAAGAGCTAGGTTGAGTAAACCAGGTATGTTGGGGAAGAAAAACGCACGGCTCCGCCGTTGCCCATCCCCAACATAATAAACAAACCAAAAAACGATCCTAGCTAAAAATAAGATGCTGACCTACCAAAACAAAGGAGAAAAATAATGACACCAGTCTTACCTACCTATCAACTTTAAAACAGGAGAAAACCAACTCAAAAGAAATACGGCATACTTATTAGGCTTCACAATATAACACAGGTGGCTGGTTGGGAGAGGAGGAGGACGAGGGTTGTGTGCTGCTGCTGTTCTCCCCGCTCTGGATTGCTCTGTCTCGGACGCCATCTTTGCTTCCGTTATATGCAGGTACTGCAGCCAATCACAGGACGGTAGGAGACCGTCCACCAATCCGCGCCTGGTTGTGGCACATCCCTGTTTGAATGAAAGGAAACCAGAAAGACACAAAAGGAAACCCAAAAACACTATAGACATATGACCCCAGTCATAACACATGTGTACAGAATCAACAATGTATAATACATGCAATTCCTATGACAGAAATGATTCAAGTAATTGTGAGTAGTAAGCCAGACGCACAGCAGGACCACTGCAGGGGCAACCACCATCAGATAGAACCACCATCCACAGAAGCCTGTGGGGAGGGAGAGCACAGAGACTTTAGGAGAGGGTAATGTTGGTTTACGAGTACAGTAATATGATTAATATCTAAAATAATAATGATGATGATGATGGCAGCAGCAGGCGTCAGCAGGGCCACGGTAGGTGTCAGGACCAGGGTCCAGAAGGAACTACGATCTACGGCGACCTGCTAGGGGAGAAAGCACAAAAAAACTCCCAGAAAGAAGCTGAATTAGTCATGTGCATTAATAAAATGTCAATTATTGTAGAACGAGAGCGTGAGAGAGGAGCTCGATGTGTCCTAAGAAGTCCCCCGGCAGTCTAAGCCTATAGCAGCTTAACTAAGGGCTGGTCCGGGCTAACCTGAGCCAGCCCTAACTATAGGCAGAATCAAAGAGGAAAGTTTTAAGTTTTACTTTAAAAGAGCTGACCGAATCTGCCCCCCGGACTGAAAGTGGAACCTGGTTCCACAAAAGAGGAGCTTGATAACTGAAGGCTCTGGCCCCCAGTCTACTTTTTAAAACCATAGGAACAACAAGTAACCCAGCATCTATGGAGCTCAGCTGCCTTGTAGGGCAATAAGGTGTTACAAGCTCTTTAAGATACGACGGTGCCTCACCAGCAAGTGCCTTGTAGGTGAGAAGTATATTAAAATCTATTCTTGATTTAACAGGGAGCCAGTGCAGAGAAGTTAATACAGGAGTGATATGATCTTAGTTCTTGTTAATACACGTGCTGCAGCATTCTGAATCAACTGGAGAGGCTTAAGAGATTTACAAGAGCATCCTAATAACAAAGAATTACAGTAGTCCAGTCTGGAAGTGACAAACGCACAAACTAATTTTTCTGCATCACTTTGAGACAGGAAGTTCCTGATTTTTGATATGTTACGTAGATGAAAATAGGCAGTCCTTGAAGTCTTCTTTATATGCGAGTTGCAGGTCATATCCTGGTCGAAGAGAACTCCCAGATTCCTGACGGTACTCCTGGGTACCAGAGCAATTCCATCCATAAAAACTGTATCACGTGACAGCTGGCTTCGAAGGCGCTCTGGGCCTATCAAGATAACTTCCGTTTTTTCTGAGTTTACCATCAGGAAGTTGCCGGTCATCCAAGTGTTGATGTCTGGTCCGTCTCTTCTGGCTTGATCGACAGATACAGTTGAGTATCGTCTGCATAACAATGGAAGTGTATGCGGGGTTTCCTGATAAGATCGCCAAAAGGAAGCATATAGAGGGTAAATAAAATCGGTCCAAGTATAGAACCTTGTGGGACTCCGTGACCAACATTGGTGGTCTTTGAGGATTCACCGTATACAAGCACAAACTGGGATCGATCCGATAAGTAGGATTTAAACCAGCTGAGTGCAGTTCCTTTGATACCAATTAAATGTTCTTGTCTCTGCAACAGGATACAATGATCTATGGTATCAAATCACTGAGGTCCAGCAAGACAAGAAAAGAGATGAATCCTTGGTCCGATGCAAGTAGAAGATCATTCGTAATTTTCACCAGTGCTGTTTCTGTACTGTGATGCACTCGAAATCCTGACTGGAAATCCTCGAACAAAGCATTGTTTTGTAGAAAGTCACATAATTGATTTGCGACGGATTTCTCAAGGATCTTAGAGAGGAAGGGAAGATTAGAGAGTCTGTAGTTAGCCAACACCTCTGAAGCAAGAGTAGGTTTTTAAGAAGAGGTTTAATTACAGCTACCTTGAAGGACTGTGGTACATGTCCTGTCAACAAAGACAGATTCATAATATCTAATAAGGATGTGCTAACTAAAAGAAAAACTTCCTTAAGCAGCTTGGTCGGAATCGGATCCAAGAGACAAGTAGAAGATTTAGACTTTAAAGAAGTCAGTTGATCAAGGTTGATGGAAGAGAAGGCATCCAAGCAGGCATCAGGGCCCACTGCTGCATCCAAGGTTCCTACATCGGAGCACAGGGACACAGCATGTGATCACATGGGATGACAGGACAAGGCAGGAAGTGAAGTTAACCCAAGGACACAAGAGGCAGGAAACTACTAAATGAAAAGGGAAAGAAACCCAAAACGTAATACAAATACAGTAATATTAACACCTACAAAATCTTTTTCTGAAGTATAAAGTATCGAAATGTAAAAATGAGAAGGGTTTTTTACATCATTATGGAATGCCATTTCATTATATAATTATCTACACAGAACATAGGCAATGACTGTCTTACACATGGCCACTTGTGGATCTTAAAAATATTATTGGACAACCCTATATGTGAGAGACACACGTCAGTTACCTGTATTGTTTTAGAACAGCGATTCCCAAAGTATGGGCCGCGAAGGTACTGCAGGTGGGCCGCGAGAGGTAATTTACAATAAATAAAGAAAAAGTTTTTAATTTTCAATTTTGAAAAGTTTGAAATTAATATAAAAATATGTATGATGCGGCACATTAGTTATGTGAAACATTAATTGATGAAGCACAAACAATTTAAACGAACAAGTTGGTTAATCGGTTGATCCATACTGGTTGTACACGGTGCTCAAGGCGCTCTGCCAAACATGCCAAAGCTCGGTCTACGACGGCGAGATGCTGAGCGGCGCTCAAGCGCGTGAGATATGGAGCTGCTTTCAGGGCGCGTCGGAGAAACAAAGCTGTCGTTCTCGCCGAGCACATAATGAGATTAAAGAGCGAGAAACGCGCCCTTTTCTACAGTAGCTGAACCATCTTAACGGGAACATAAGTTATTCTAAAAGCAGCCAAGATTTAAGGCGTGGATGGCGAGGGGGGCGGCGGGAGCGGACGCACCTCGCAGCATCGATCAGACCCTGAAAACACCGTCTCCACCTCCCCACACTCCCCCATCCACCCGCCCCGACGCCAAACGTTTGACTGCTACGGCGGCAAATCACCCACCCGCCACCCGTCTGCGAGCTGGACGCATCAGTCTTAATGTGCCGGTAATGATGGTAAATGATGCTTGTAGCTGGTTGTCATCAAACGCTCCACTACGGTTACATAAAGGTGTCGTTTGTGTTTTGACAACGTTTTATCTCATAATTTCGACTTTCTATCCCCGTTCTCTAGTGCGGAAATGGGCTGCTATAGTTGTGTGAATGCATCGCTCCAGCCAATCCAAAGACGGGGTTTGTAACCAATCAGGTGTAGAGACCATGTGACTGGCTCCGCCCCCTTACTGTCTGAAAGAACAACAGGGAGCGCGTAGAAAACTCCTTCGCGGCGCGAGCAGAGATTCTCCTCGCGAGCAACGTCCAAAGTTCACGTCTCGCAAGCGAGCAGATACTTCGCTCGAGACGAGCTTTTGCTCACTCGAGACGGACTTTTGCTCACTCGAGACGGACTTTTGCTGGCGGATGTATGATTTAAGCGCACGCATCAACCTGATTTGCGCTCTCAAATTTTGACAGTGATTTGCGCTGATAGACTGCAGTATCTTATGCGCCTTATTGTGCGGAAAACACGGCACATGAGCTACGGAGAAAATGGTATACAAAACATACATTGTCGGTTAATACATTTTTAATCGTTTAAATTCTTAAGGTAATTTAATCATCCCTAGTTTATGTTTTGATCAGAGTTGTGATTAAAGGTTTGGGTGTGCCGCAAAAGATTTTCAGATTTCAAAGTGGGCCGCGGCATTCTTCAGTTTGGGAACCGCTGTGCTAAGCAAAATGCAGCTCTGGCGTGGAAAGAACCCTAACCCTAAACATAAAGATGGAAAAAACAACAAACATAAACATGAAGACGGGAAAAAAACAAACATAAACATAAAGAAGCGAAAAACGACAAACATAAACATGAAGACGGAAAAAAACAAACATGAACATAAAGACGGGAAGACGGGAAAACGACAAACATAGAGAAGGGAAAAACGACAAACGTAAAGACGCGAAAAACGACAAACAAACATAAAGAGAAAAACGACAAACATAAAGACGGGAAAATCGACAAACATAAAACATAAAGCCGGAAGACGACAAACATAAACATAAAGACGGGAAAAACAACAAACATAAACATAAAGACGCGAAAAACGACAAACATAAAGATGGGAAAATCAACAAACATAAACATAAAGACGCGAAAAACGACAAACATAAAAGACGGGAAAAACGACAAACATAGACGCGAAAACGACAAACATAAAGACGGGAAGACGGGAAAACGACCAACAAACATAAAGACGGGAAGACGAAAAACGAAAAACATAAACATAAAGACGGGAAAAACGACAAACATAAACATAAAGACGCGGAAAACGACAAACATAAACGTAAAGACGCGAAAAACGACAAACATAAAGACGGGAAAATCGACAAACATAAACAAAGACGGGAAGACGACAAACATAAAGACGGGAAAAACAACAAACATAAACATGAAGACGCGAAAAACAACAAACATAAACATGAAGACGGGAAGACGGGAAAACGACAAACATAGAGAAGGGAAAAACGACAAACGTAAAGACGCGAAAAACGACAAACATAAAGACGGGAAAATCGACAAACATAAACATAAAGCCGGGAAGACGACAAACATAAACATAAAGACGGGAAAAACAACAAACATAAACATAAAGACGCGAAAAACGACAAACATAAAGATGGGAAAATCAACAAACATAAACATAAAGACGGGAAAACGACAAACATAAAGACGGGAAAACGACAAACATAGACGCATAAAACGACAAACATGAAGACGGAAGACGGAAAACGACCAACAAACATAAAGACGGAAGACAAAAACGAAAAACATAAACATAAAGACGCGAAAACGACAAACATAAACATAAAGACGCGGAAAACGACAAACATAAACGTAAAGACGGAAAAATGAAAAACGACAAAACATAAAGACGGGAAAATCGACAAACATAAACAAAGACGGGAAAGAAAACGACAAACATAAAGACGGGAAAAACAACAGATAAAACATGAAGACGGAAAAACAACAAACATAAACATAAAGACGGGAAGACGACAAAAAAGCGACAAACAAACATAAAGAGGGGAAGACGGAAAACGACAAACATAAACATAAAGACGAAAAACGACAAACATAAAAGAACAAAAACAACAAACATAAAGACGGGAAAACATAAACTGAAAACAAACATAAACATAAAGACGGGACAAACGATAAACATAAAGACGGAAAACACAAACATAAAGACGCTAAAAATAAACAAAAAAAAGAAACAAACATAAACATAAAGACGGAAAACTTAAAGAGGAAAACAACAAACAAACATAAAGACGGGAAGACGGAAAACGACAAACATAAACATAAAGACGGGAAAAACGACAAACATAAACATGAAGACGGAAAACAACAAACATAAACATAAAAACGAAAAACAAACATAAAGACGGGAAAAACGACAAACATAAACATGAAGACGGGAAAAAAACAAACATGAACATAAAGACGGGAAGACGGGAAAAAGACAAACAGAGACGGGAAAAACGACAAACATAAACATAAAGACGCTGAAAACGACAAACATAAACATAAAGACGGGAAAACGACAAACATAAACAAAGAAGAAAACGAAAAAAAACATAAACATAAAGACGGAAAAACAACAAACAAACATAAACAAAGACAAACATAAAGACGGGGAAAAACAAACAAACATAAACATAAAGACGGAAAAAACAAACATAAACATAAAGACGGAAAACGACAAACATAAACATAAAGACCGGAAACGAAAAACAAACATAAAACATAAATATAAAGACGGAAGGAAAAACAACAAACATAAACATAAAGACGGAAAAATATAAAAACAAAGACGGGAAAAACATAAACATAAACATAAAGACGTGAAAAAAAACATAAAGACGGAAAACAACAAACATAAACATAAAGACGGGAAAGACAAACATAAACATAAAGACGAAAAAAACAACAAACATAAACATAAAGACGGAAAACGATAAACATAAAAATAAAGACGGGAAAAAAAAACATAAACAAAACGGAAGACGGAAAACGACAAACAAAAATGAAGGGAAAAACACAAACATAAACAAAAAGACAAACATAAAGAAAAACGACAAACATAAACATAAAGACGGGAAAAACGACAAACATAAAACATAAAGACGGAAAAAACAAACATAAACATAAAGACGGAAAAAACAAACAAACATAAAGACGGAAGACGGAAAACGACAAACATAAACATAAAGACGGGAAAAAAAAGATAAACATAAAGATAAAGACGGAAAAACAACAAACATAAAAAAGACGGGAAAACAACAAACATAAAAAGACGGAAGACGGGAAAAACAAACAAACATAAACATAAAGACGGAAAACGACAAACATAAACATAAAGACGGAAAAAAAACAAACATAAAGACGGGAAAAAACAAACGGATAAAAACATAACATGGGAAATAAAGACGGGAAAACGACAAACATGAACATAAAGACGGGAAAACGACAAACATAAACATGAAGACGGAAAACGAACAAACATAAACAAAGACAAACAAACATAAAGACGGAAAACATAAAACATAAAGGGGAAAAGACAAACATAAACATAAAGACGGGAAAAACAAACAAACATAAAACATAAAGACGGAAAAACGACAAACATAAACATAAAGACGGAAAAACAACAAACATAAATATGAACATAAAGACGGAAATGGAAAAACAAACAAAACATAAATATAAAGACGGAAAAAACAAACATAAACATGAAGACGGGAAAACAACAAACATAAACATAAAGACGGGAAAACGACAAACTTAAAGAAAAAATATAAACAAACATAAAGACGGGAAAACGACAAACATAAACATAAAGACGGGAAAACGACAAACATAAACATAAAGACGGAAAAAAAAAACATAAAGACGGGAAAAACGACAAACATAAACATAAAGACGCTGAAAACGACAAACATAAACGTAAAGACGGGAAAAACGACAAACATAAACATAAAAGATGGAAAACATAAAGACAAACATAAACATAAAGACGGGAAAACGACAAACATAAACATAAAGACGGAAGACGACAAACATAAACATAAAGACGGGAAAAACAACAAACATAAACATAAAGACGGGAAAACGAAAACAACAAACATAAAGACGGGAAAACGGAAAACAAACAAAGACGGGAAAAAAACAAAAATAAACATAAAGATAAAGACAAAAAACATAAACATAAAGACGGAAAACGACAAACATAAACATAAAGACGGGAAAAAAACATAAACATAAAGGGGAAAACGACAAACATAAACATAAAGACGGGAAAAAACAAACATAAAACAAACATAAAGACGGAAAAACGACAAACATAAACATAAAGACGGAAAGACAAAAAACATAAACATAAAGACGGGAAAGATAAACATAAAGACGGAAAAACATAAACATAAAGACGGGAAAAGACAAACTTAAAGACGGGAAAACGACAAACATAAACATAAAGACGGAAAAAAAACATAAACATAAAGACGGGAAAACGACAAACATAAAGACGGGAAAAACAACAAACATAAAGACGGGAAAAACGACAAACATAAACATAAAGACGGAAAAAGACAAACATAAACATAAAGATAAAGACGGAAAACATAAACATATAAAGACGGAAAACGACAAAATAAACATAAAGACGGGAAAAAACATAAAGACGGGAAAACGACAAACATAAACATAAAGACGGAAATGACAAACAAATAAAGACGGGAAAACACAAACATAAACATAAAGACGGAAAACGACAAACATAAACATAAAGACGGGAAAACGACAAACATAAACATAAAGACGGGAAAATGACAAACATAAACATAAAGACGGAAGACGGAAAACGACAAACATAAACATAAAGACGGGAAGACGACAAACATAAACATAAAGACGGGAAAACGACAAACATAAAGACGGGAAAACGACAAACATAAACATAAAGACGGGAAACGGGAAAACGACAAACATAAACATAAAGGGGGACAAAATAAATATAAAGACGGAAAATGACAAACAAACATAAAGACGGGAAAACGAAAAACATAAACATAAAGACGGGAAAAATAAAAACATAAAGACGGGAAAACGATAAACATAAAGACATAAAGACGGGAAAACGACAAACATAAACATAAAGACGGGAAAACGAAAAACATAAAGACGGAAGGGAAAACGACAAAACATAAAGACGGAAAAACATAAACATATAAAACGACAAACAAAGACGGAAAAACGACAAACATAAACATAAAGACGGAAAACGACAAACATAAACATAAAGACGGGAAAAAACAAACATAAACAAAGACGGAAGACGGGAAAACGACAAACAAACAAGACGGGAAAACGACAAACATAAACATAAAGACGGAAGACGACAAACATAAAACATAAAGACGGAAAAAAAAACATAAAGACGGGAAAAACAAAATAAAACATAAAGACCGGAAGACGACAAACATAAACATTAAAGACGGAAAAACGACAAACATAAACATAAAGACGCTGAAAACGACAAACATAAAGACGGGAAAAACAACAAAAAAACATAAAGACGGGAAGACAAAAACATAAACATAAAGACGGGAAAACGGAAAATTAACATAAAGACGGAAAACAAAAATAAAGACTGGACGGGAAAACGATAAACATAAACATAAAGACGCGAAAAACGACAAACATAAAGACGTGAAAAAATAAACATAAAGACGGGAAAATCGACAAACATAAAGACGGAAAAGACAAACATAAACATAAAGACGGAAAACGACAAACATAAACATGAAGACGGAAAAACAAAGACATAAAACGGAAAACGACAAACATAAAGACGGGAAAACGACAAAATAAACAAAGACGGAAAACAACAAACATAAACATAAAGACAGAAAAAAAATAAAACATAAAGACGGGAAAACGACAAACATAAACATGAAGACGGGAAAACGACAAACATAAAAGACGGGAAAAACGAAACATAAACATAAAAATGATAAAATAAACATAAAGACGGGAAAAACGACAAACATAAACATAAAGACGGAAAAACGACAAACAAAGACGGAAAAAACAAACAAACATAAAGATAAAGACGGGAAAATGACAAACATAAAGACGGGAAGATGGGAAGACGGAAGAAACAAACATAAACATGAAGACGCGAAAAACGACAGACATAAAGACGCGAAAAACGACAAACATAAAGACGGGAAGCCAACAAACATAAACATAAAGATGTGAAAAACGACAAACATAAACATAAAGACGGGAAAACGACAAACATAGACGGGAAGACGAAAAACATAAACATAAAGACGCGAAAAACGACAAACATAAAGACGGGAAAAAACAAACATAAACATAAAGATATAAAAAAACAAACAAAACGGAAAATAAAAATAAAGACGGGAAGACGACAAACATAAAGATAAAGAAAACGACAAACATAAAGACGGGAAAACAAAAAAAGACGGGAAAACAACAAACATAAACATAAGATGGGAAAAAACAAACATAAACATAAAGACGGGAAAACAAACATAAACGCGAAAACGACAAATATGAAGACGGAAAAACGATAAAATGAAGACGGGAAGACGACAAACATAAACATAAAGACGGGAAAAACAACAAACATAAACATAAAGACGGGAAAAACAACAAACATAACGACAAACATAAGTATAAAGACGGGAAGATGAAAAAACGACAAACAAAGACGCGAAAAACGACAAATATAGACATGAAGACGCAAAAAACGACAAACATAAAGACGGAAAAACGACAAAACATAAAGACGGGAAACGATGGAAAAACAAACATAAAAAAAAAATAAACATAAAGACGGGAAAAACGACAAACATAAAACATAAAGACGGAAAAAACAAACATAAAACATAAAGACGGGAAAACGACAAACATAAACACAAAATGAAAACATAAAGACGGGAAGGAAAACGACAAACATAAACATAAAGACGGGGAAAAGACGGAAAAAACAAATATAAACATAAAGACGGAAAAAACAAAAACAAACATAAAGACGGGAAAAGAAAAACATAAACGAAAAAAAAACAAAGACGGGAAAACGACAAACATAAACATAAAGACGGGAAGAACAAAACATGAACATAAAGACGGAAAAACATAAACATGACATAAAGACGGGAAAACGGGAAAACATAAAAGATAAAAACGAAAAACATAAAGACGGAAAACGACAAACATAAACATAAAGACGGGAAAAACGATAAACATAAAGACGGAAAACAAACAAAAGACGGAAAACGACAAACATAAAGACATAAAAACGGGAAAACAAAAATAAACATAAAGACGGGAAGCCGACAAACATAAACATAAAGATGCGAAAAACGACAAACATGAACATAAAGACGGGAAAAAACAAACATAAAGACTGGAAAAAACGCGAAAAACGACAAACATAGACATGAAGACGCGAAAAAGACGACATAAAGACAAAAAACATAAAGACGGGAAAATCGACAAACATAAAGACGGGAAGACGACAAACATAGACGGGAAGACGACAAACATAAACATGAAGACGCGAAAAACGACAGACATAAAGACGCGTAAAAAAACATAAAGACGGGAAGCCGACAAACATAAACATAAAGATGCGAAAAACGACAAACATAAACATAAAGACAGGAAGACGACAAACATAGGCGGGAAGACAACAAACATAAACATAAAGACGGGAAAAACGACAAACATAAAGACGGGAAAACAACAAACATAAACATAAAGACGGGAAGATGAAACAAACATAAAGACGGAAAACGATAAACATTAACATAAAGACGGAAAAACAACAAAACAAAACATAAAGACGACAAACATAAAACAAAAATGGGAAGACGACAAACATAAAGACGGGAAAACGACAAAATAAAGACGGGAAGATAAAGACGGAAAAACAAACATAAACATAAAGACGGGAAAAGACAGAATAAAGACGGAAAACATAAACATAAAGACGGAAAACGACAAACATAAACATAAAGATGTGAAAAACGACAAACATGAAATAAAGACGGAAGGATAAAAAACGGGAAGACAAACATAAACATAAAGACGGGAAAACGACAAACATAAAGACGTGGAAAAGACAAACAAACATAAAGACGCTAAAAACGACAAACAAAGACGGAAAACGACAAACATAAACATAAAGACGGAAGACGGGAAAATGAAACATAAAGACGGAGACAAACATAAAGACGGGAAAAGACAAACATAAAGACGGGAAAACAATAAACATAAACATAAAGACGGAAAACGACAAACATAAAATAAAAGACGGGAAAAACAAACATAAGACATAAAAACGACAAACATAAAGACGGGAAAAAAAGAAAATAAAGACGGGGAAAACAAACATAAACATAAAGACGGGAAACGACAAACATAAACATAAAGACGGGAAGATGAAAAAAACGAAAACATAAAGACAAACTGAAAAACATAAACATAAACATGAAGACGGAAAAACAATAAACATAAAGACGGGAAAACGACAAACATAAAACATAAAGACGGAAAAAAAACATAAAGAATAAACATAAAGACGGAAGGGAAAACGAAAAACATAAACATAAAGACGGAAAACGACAAACATAAAAGAAGACGGGAAAACGACAAACAAACAAAGACGGGAAAACGATAAACATAAAGACGGAAGATGGGAAAAACGATAAACATAAACATAAAGACGGAAAAACGACAAACATAAAGACGGGAAAACGACAAACATAAACATAAAGACGGAAAACGAAAAAAACATAAAGACGGGAAAAGACAAACATAAACATAAAGACGGAAAATACAAACATAAAGACGGGAAAAACATAAACATAAAGACGCGAAAAACGACAAACAAAGACGGGAAAATCGACAAACATAAACATAAAGACGGGAAGACGACAAACATAAAGACGGGAAAACGACAAACATAAAGACGGGAAAAACAACAAACATAAACATAAAGACGGGAAAACGACAAACATAAACATAAAGACGGGAAAAAAAACAAACATAAACAAAGAAAGACGGGAAAACGATAAACAAAAACGGGAAAACGACAAACATAAACATAAAGACGGGAAGACGGAAAAACGACAAACATAAACATAAAGACGGAAAACGACAAACATAAACATAAAGACGGAAAAACAAACATAAACATAAAGACGGAAAAATCGAAAAACATAAACATAAAGACGGAAGAACAAACAAACATAAACAAAGACGGAAAAACACAAACATAAAATATAAAGATTATAAGGAAAAACGAAAAACATAAACATAAACGATAAAAAGAAAACACAAAGACGGGAAAACATAAACATAAAGACGGAAAAACGATAAACAAAGACGGAAAATCGACAAACATAAACATAAAGACGGAAGACGGGAAAAACTTAAAGATAAAAATAAACATAAAGACGGGAAAAACAACAAACATAAACATAAAGACGGGAAGACGACAAACATAAACATAAAGACGGGAAAAACAACAAACATAAACAAAGACGGGAAGACGGGAAAACGACAAACAAACATTGACGGGGAAAACGACAAACATAAACATAAAGACGGGAAGAAAACATAAACATAAAGACGGAAAACGACAAACATAAACATAAAGACGCGAAAAACGACAGACATGAACTTAAAGACGCGAAAAAACACAAACATAAACATGAAGACGGGAAGACGGGAAAACGACAAACAAACATAAAGACGGGAAGACGGAAAACGAAAAACATAAACATGAAGACGGGAAAAATGACAAACATAAACATAAAGACGGGAAGACGGAAAAACGACAAACATAAAATAAAGACGGGAAAACGACAAACATAAACATAAAGGAAGGGAAAACGACAAACATAAACATAAAGACGGGAAAACATAAGACATAAAATAAAGACCAAAAAACGAAAAAAAACGGGAAAAGACGAAAAACATAAACATAAAGACGGGAAAACGACAAACATAAACATAAAGACGGAAAAAAAACACAAACAAACATAAAGAAAGACGGAAAACATAAACATAAAGACGGGAAAAACGACAAACATAAACATAAAGACGGGAAGACGGACAAACATAAAACATAAAGACGGGAAAACAACAAACATAAAATAAAGACGGGAAAACATAAAGACGGAAAAACGACAAACATAAACATAAAGACGGGAAAAACAAACATAAACATAAAGACGGGAAGGAAAAACAAACATAAAATAAAGACGGAAAAGACAAACATAAAAGACGGGAAAAACAAACATAAAATATAAAGACGCGGAAAACGACAAACATAAACATAAAGAAAAACATAAAGACGGGAAAAACAAACATAAACATGAAGACGGGGAAGACGGAAAGGTAAACAAAATAAAGATAAAGACGGAAAACGACAAACATGAACATAAAGACGGAAAAAAAACAAACATAAACATAAAGACGGGAAAACGGAAAACACAAACATAAAGACGGAAAAGACAAAACATAAAGACGGAAAAACGACAAACATAAACATAAAGACGGGAAAAACGACAAACAAACATAAAGAAAAAAAACAACAATAAACATAAAGACGGAAGACGATAAAACATAAAATAAAGACGGAAAAACAAACATAAACATAAAGACGGAAAACGACAAACATAAAGACGGGAAAACGACAAACATAAACATAAAGACGGGGAAAAAACAAACATAAACATAAAGACGGGAAAAAGACAAACATAAAACATAAACGGAAAATGAAAACATAAAGACGGAAGACGACAAACATAAACATAAAGATGGAAAAACAACAAACATAAACATAAAGACGGGAAGACGGGAAACGCTAAAAACGATAAACATAAAAACATAAAGACGAAAACGAAAAACGATAAACATAAAGACGGGAAAACGACAAACATAAAGAAAAACATAAAGACGGGAAGACACAAACATAAACATAAAGACGGGAAAACGACAGACATAAAGACGAAAACGACAAACATAAAGACGGAAAAACGATAAACATAAACATAAAGATGACGGAAAAAAATAAACGACATAAAGACGGGAAAACATAAAGACGGGAAAAACAAACATAAACATAAAGACGGGAAAACGATAAAGAAGACGGGAAAAAAAACAAACATAAACATAAAGACGGGAAAACGACAAACATAAACATAAAGACGGAAGAAAAACGACAAAACATAAACATGAAGACGGGAAAATGACAAACATAAACATAAAGACAGGAAAAACATAAACATAAAGACGGGAAAAACAAACATAAACATAAAGACGGAAAACGACAAACATAAACATAAAGACGGAAAACGATAAACATAAAGACGGGAAAAACAAACATAAACATAAAGACGGGAAAACAAACATAAACATAAAGACGGAAAACGACAAACATAAACATAAAGACGCGGAAAAAAAACGACAAACATAAACATAAAGACGGGAAAACGACAAACATAAACATAAAGACGGAAAAAAACAAACAAACATATAAAACGGGAAAACGGAAAACATAAAGACGGAAGAAAACATAAACATAAAGACGGAAAGACAAAAAAAGACAAACGACAAACATAAAGACGGAAACGGAAAAAACAAACATAAACATAAAGACGGGAAACGATAAAACACAAAAACATAAAGACGGAAAAAACAAACATAAATATAAAGACGGGAAAAAACAAACATAAACATAAAGACGGAAGACAACAAACATAAACATAAAGACGGGAAAACAAAACAAACATAAAGACGGAAAAAACAAACATAAACATAAAGACGGGAAAACGACAAACAAAAACATAAAGACGGAAAACAAACATAAAGACATAAAGACGGGAAAAACGACAAACATAAACATAAAGACGGAAAACAACAAAAACAAAAAAAAGACATAAAGACGGAAAACAAAAACATAAAGATAAAGACGGGAAAAAAACAAACACAAAACATAAAGACGGGAAAACATAAACATAAAGACGGAAAACGACAAACATAAACATAAAGACGGAAAAACGACAAACAAAGACGGGAAAAACGACAAACATAAACATAAAGACGGGAAAGACGACAAACATAAAGATAAAGACGGGAAAACGACAAACATAAACATAAAGACGGAAAAAACAAACATAAACATAAAGACGGGAAAACGACAAACATAAAGACGGGAAAACAACAAACATAAACATAAAGACGATAAACATAAAGACGGGAAAAAACAAACATAAACATAAAGACGAAAAATAAACAAAGACGGAAAAAAACAAACATAAACATAAAGACGGGAAAACGACAAACAAACATGAATAAAGACGGGAAAACAACAAACATAAACATAAAGACGGAAAACAACAAACATAAACATAAAGACGGGAAAGACGGATAAACATAAACATAAAGACGGGAAAACGACAAACATAAAGACGGGAAAACGACAAACATAAAACATAAAGACGGGAAAACGACAAACATAAAAAAAGACGGGAAAAAAACAACAAAAACATAAACATAAAGACGGGGAAGACGATAAACATAAACATAAAGACGGGAAAAACAAACATAAACATAAAGACGGAAAACGACAAAACATAAAGACGGAAAAACAACAAACATAAACATAAAGACGGGAAAACGACAAAACATAAACATAAAGACGGGAAAACGAAAAAAAACGAAAACATAAACATAAAGACGGAAAAACGACAAACATAAACATAAAGACGGAAAAACGACAAACATAAACATAAAGACGGGAAAAACAACAAACATAAAGACGGGAAAACGACAAACATAAAGACGGGAAAAACAACAAACATAAACATAAAGACGGGAAAACGATAAACAAAAATACGGAAAGACGGAAAACGACAAACATAAAAAAGATAAAAAATAAAAAAACATAAAGACGGAAAACATAAACATAAAGACGGGAAGATGAAAAACGATAAAACATAAAGATAAAGACGGAAAAACAACAAAATAAAGACGGAAAACATAAAGAAACATAAAAAAGACGGGAAAACGACAAACATAAAAGACGGGAAACGAAAAATAAACATAAAGACGGAAAAACAACAAACATAAACAAAAGACGGGAAAAGATAAACATAAAGACGGGAAAAACGACAAACATAAAATAAAGACGGGAAAAAACATAAAGACGGGAAAACAAACATAAAACATAAAGACGGAAAACGATAAACATAAAGACGGGAAAAACACGGGATAAAATAAATAAACATAAAGATAGGGACGGGAAACAACAAACATATAAACATAAAGATAAAACGGAAAACACAAACATAAGACATAAAGACGGGAAAACAATAAACATAAAACATAAAGACGGGAAAACGATAAAACATAAAGACGGAAAAACGACAAACATAAACATAAAGACGGGAAAACGACAAACATAAACATAAAGACGGGAAAAACGACAAACATAAACATAAAGACGGGAAAACAACAAAACAAAAAGACGGGAAGAAAAATAAAAACATAAAGACGGAAGACGACAAACATGAACATAAAGACGGGAAAACGGGAAAACATAAACATAAAGACGGGAAAACATAAAGACGGGAAAAAACAAACATAAACATAAAGACGGGAAAACGACAAACATAAACATAAAGACGGGAAAAACAAACATAAACAAAGACGGGAAGACGGGAAAACAACAAACAAACAGAGACGGGAAAACGACAAACATAAACATAAAGACGGGAAGATGGGAAAAACAAACAAACATAAAGACGGGAAAACGACAAACATAAACATAAAGACGGAAAAACGATGAACTTAAAGACGGGGAAAATGATAAAACATAAAGACGGGAAAACGACAAACATAAAGACGGGAAGACGGGAAAACGACAAACATAAACATAAAGACGGGAAAATGACAAACATAAACATAAAGACGGGAAACGGAAAACGACAAACATGGAAAACATAAAGACGGGAAAACGACAAACATAAACATAAAGAAAAACGACAAACAAAGACGGGAAAAACAACAAACATAAACATAAAGACGGGAAGACGACAAACATGAACATAAAGACGGGAAAAACGACAAACTTAAAGACGGGAAAACGACAAACATAAAGACGGGAAAAAACAAACATAAACATAAAGACGGGAAGACGACAAACATAAACATAAAGACGGGAAAACAACAAACATGAACATGAAGACGGAAAGACGGGAAAACGACAAACATAAGACGTGGAAAAAAAAACAAACATAAAGACGGGAAAACGACAAACATAAACATAAAGACGGGAAGACGGGAAAACGACAAACATAAACATAAAGACGGGAAAAACGACAAACATAAAGACGGAAAAACAGACAAACATAAAGACGGAAAAGACGGGAAAAACAAACATAAACATGAAGACGGAAAAACAAACAAACATAAAGATAAAGACGGGAAAACGACAAACATAAACATAAAGACGGGAAAACGGAAAACATAAACATAAAGACGAAAAAACAAACAAACATAAAGACGGGAAAACGACAAACATAAACATAAAACGCTGAAAACAAACATAAACATAAAGACGGGAAAAACGACAAACATAGATGCGAAAACGACAAACATAAAGACGGGAAGACGGGAAAACGACAAACATAAACATAAAGACGGGAAAACAACAAACATAAACATAAAGACGGAAAAAAACAAACAAACATAAAGACGGAAAGACGGGAAAAAAACAAACATAAACATAAAGACGGAAAACGACAAACATAGAGACGGGAAAAACGACAAACATAAACATAAAGACGGGAAAAAAACAAACATAAACATAAAGACGGGAAGACGGAAAACACAAACATAAAGACGGGAAAAACGACAAACAAAACGACAAACATAACATAAAGACGGAAGATGGAAAATGACAAACATAAAGACGCGGAAAACGACAAACATAAACATAAAGACGGAAAAAAACATAAAGACAACATAAACATAAAGACGGAAGACGAAAAACGACAAACATAAAGATGCGAAAAAAGACGGAAAACGACAAACATGAAACATAAAGACGGGAAAACGACAAACATAAACATAAAGACGGGAAAACAAAAACATAAAGACGGGAAAACAAACAAACATAAAGACGGAAAGACGGGAAACACAAACATAGAGATGGGAAAATGACAAACATAAACATAAAGACGGAAAAACAAACATAAACATAAAGACGGGAAGACGGGGAAAACGAAAACATAAACATAAAGACGGGAAAACGACAAACATAAACATGAAGACGGGAAAAACAACAAACATAAAGACGGAAAAACAAACAAACACAAAGATAAAGGATAAAACATGAAGACGGGAAAACATAAACATAAAGACGGAAAAACGACAAACACAAAGACGGAAAAACAACAAACATAAACATAAAGACGGGAAGACGGGAAAACGACAAACATAAAGACGGGAAAACGACAAACATAAACATAAAGACGCTGAAAACGACAAACATAAACATAAAGACGGGAAAACGACAAACATAAACATAAAGACGGAAAACGACAAACATAAAGACGGGAAAACGACAAACATAAACATAAAGACGGGAAAAACGACAAACATAAACATAAAGACGGGAAAACGACAAACATAAACATAAAGACGCGAAAAAGGACAAACAAAGACGGAAAACGACAAACATAAACATAAAGACGGAAAACAAACATAAACATAAAGACGGAAAACGACAAACTTAAAACGGAAAAGACAAACATAAAACATAAAGACGGGAAGGATAAAACATAAAGACGGAAAAACAACAAACATAAACATAAAGACGGGAAGACGACAAACATAAACATAAAAGACGGAAAAAAACAAACATAAACAAAACGGAAGACGGGGAAAAGACAAACAAACATAAAGACGGGAAAACGACAAACATAAACATAAAGACGTGGAAAACGAAAAACATAAAGACGGAAAACAACAAACATAAAACATAAAGACGGGAAGACGGAAAACATAAACAAACATAAAGACGGGAAAACGACAAACATAAACATAAAGACGGGAAAAATGACAAACATAAACATAAAGACGGGAAGAAAAACAACAAACATAAAGACGGGAAAAAAAACATAAACATAAAGACGGGACAAAACAAAGACGGGAAAACGACAAACATAAACATAAAGACGGGAAAACGACAAACATAAACATAAAGACGGGAAAAACAAACATAAAGATATAAACATAAAGACGGAAAAAACAAACATAAACATAAAGACGGAAAACGACAAAACATAAACATAAAGACGGGAAAACGACAAACATAAACATAAAGACGGGAAAACGACAAATATAAAGACGGGAAAATGACAAAACATAAAGACGGGAAACGACAAACATAAACATAAAGACGGAAAACGATAAAATAAACATAAAGACGGAAAAGACAAAAAAACGGAACGGAAAAACATAAAGACGATGGAAAACAACAAACATAAAGACGGAAAAACAAACATAAACATAAAGACGGGAAAAACAAACATAAACATAAAGACGAAAAAACGATAAAGATAAAGACGGAAAATGAAAAATAAAGACGCTAAAAAATAAAGACGGAAAAACAACAAACATAAAACATAAAGACGGAAAACGACAAACATAAACATAAAGACGGGAAAACGACAAAACATAAAATAAAGACGGGAAAAACATAAAAACATAAACATAAAGACGGGAAAACGACAAACAAACATAAAGACGGGAAAAAAAAAAACAAAAACATAAAGACGGGAAAAACATAAACATAAAGACGAAAACGACAAAATAAAGACGGGATAAACATAAAATAAAGACGGGAAAAAAACGACAAACATAAACATAAACATAAAGACGGGAAAAACAACAAACATAAACATAAAGACGGGAAAACGACAAACATAAACATAAAGACGGGAAAAACAACAAACATAAACAAAGACGGAAGACGGAAAACGACAAAACAAAAAGACGGGAAAACGACAAACATAAACATAAAGACGGGAAAATAAAGACGGGAAAACGACAAACATAAACATAAAGACGGGACAAACATAAAGACGGAAAAAAAAACATAAACATAAAGACGGGAAAACAAACAAAATAAAGACAAACATAAAGACGGGAAAACGACAAACATAAACATAAAGACGGAAAACGGAAAACAAAAACATAAAGACGGGAAAACATAAACATAAAGACGGGAAAACGGAAAAAACATAAAAGATAAAAAACGACAAACAAAGACGGAAAACGACAAACATAAACATAAAGACGGGAAGACGACAAAAGACGGGAAAACGACAAACATAAAGACGGAAAAAAACAAACATAAACATAAAGACGGAAAACGAAAAACATAAACATAAAGACGGGAAAAACAACAAACATAAAACAAAGACGGAAGACGGAAAACGACAAACAAAAAGACGGGAAAACAACAAAACAAAAACAAAGAAAGACGGGAAAACGACAAACATAAACATAAAGAGAGAAACGAAAACATAAACATAAAGACGGGAAAACGACAAACATAAAACATAAAGACGGGAAAATCGAAAACATAAACATAAAGACGGGAAGACGGGAAAACGACAAACATAAACATAAAGACGGGAAAAATGACAAACATAAACATAAAGACGGGAAGACGGAAAAACGACAAACATAAACATAAAGACGGAAAAGATAAACATAAAAGACGGAAAAACACAAAACATAAAGACGGAAAAAACAAACATAAACAAAACGGAAAGACGACAAACATAAACATAAAGACGGGAAACGACAAACATAAAGACGGGACAAACATAAAGACGGGAAAAACAACAAACATAAACATAAAGACGGAAAAAAACATAAACATAAAGACGGGAAAAACAACAAACATAAAAAGAAAGACGGAAAACGACAAACATAAAGACGGGAAAACAACAAACATAAACATAAAGACGGAAGACGGAAAAAACAAACATAAACATAAAGATGAAAAACGACAAACATAAACATAAAGATAAAAAAAGAAAAACATAAAGACGGGAAAACGACAAACAAACAGAAGACGGGAAAAAACAAACATAAACATAAAGACGGGACAAAATAAAAACATAAAGACGGAAAAATGACAAACATAAACATAAAGACGGGAAAACGACAAACATAAAACATAAAGACGGGAAGACGTAAAAACGACAAACATAAACATAAAGACGGAAAGACGACAAACATAAACATAAAGACGGGAAAAACGACAAACATGAACATAAAGACGGAAAACGATAAACATAAAGACGGGAAAACGAAAACATAAACATAAAGACGGGAAAAACGGGAAAACATAAAGACGGGAAAAACGACAAAAAACATAAAGACGGAAAACAACAAAATAAACATAAAGACGGGAAAACGACAAACAAACATAAAGACGGGAAGACGGGAAAACGACAAACATAAACTTAAAGACGGAAAAACGACAAACATAAAGACGGGAAAACACAAACATAAAACATAAAGACGGGGGACAAACATAAACATAAAGACGGGAAAAACAAAATAAAACATAAAGACGCGAAAAACGATAAATATAAAGACGGGGACAAAAAATAAAGACGGAAAAATAAACATGACAAACTAAATAAACATAAAGACGGAAAAACAAACATAAACATAAAGACGGAAAAACGACAAACATAAAGACGGGAAAACGACAAACATAAACATAAAGACGGGAAAAACGACAAACATAAACATAAAGACGGGAAAACGATAAAGACGGGAAAACGACAAACTTAAAGACGGAAAACATAAACATAAAGACGGAAAACAACAAACATAAACATAAAGACGGAAACGACAAACATAAACATAAAGACGGGAAAACGACAAACTTAAAGACGGAAAAGACAAAATAAAGACGGGAAAACAACAAACATAAAAATGAAGACGGGAAGACGACAAACATAAACATAAAGACGGGAGAAACGACAAACTTAAAGACGGGAAAACGACAAACTTAAAGAAGGGAAAACGACAAACATAAAGACGGGAAAAACAACAAACATAAACATAAGGACGGGAAGACGACAAACATAAACATAAAGTCGGGAAAAACGACAAACATTAACATAAGGACGCGGAAAAACGACAAACATAAAGACGGGAAGACGACAAACATAAACATAAAGACGGGGAAAAAACAAACATAAACATAAAGACGGAAAGACGGGAAAACGACAAACATAAACGTAAAGACGGGAAAAACGACAAACATAAACATATAGAACGAAAAACGTCAAACATAAAGACGGGAAGATGTAAAAACGACAAACATAAACATAAAGACGGGAAAAACAACAAACATAAAGACGGGAAAAACAACAAACATAAACATGAAGACGGGAAGACGACAAACAAACATAAAGACGGAAAAAAACGACAAACATTAACATAAAGACGGAAAAAAACGACAAACATTAACATAAAGACGCGAAAAACGACAAACAAAGACGGGAAAATCGACAAACATAAACATAAAGACGGGAAGACGACAAACATGAACATAAAGACGGGAAAAACGACAAACATAAAGACGGGAAAACGACAAACATAAAGACGGGAAAAACAACAAACATAAACATAAAGACGGGACAAACATAAAGACGGGAAAAACAACAAACATAAACATAAAGACGGGAAACATAAAGACAGGAAAAACGACAAACATTGACATAAAGACGCGAAAAACGACAAACAAAGACGGGAAAAACAACAAACATGAACATAAAGACGGGAAAACGACAAAAATAAAGACGGGAAAATCGACAAACATAAACACAAAGACGGGAAAAACAACAAACATAAACATAAAGACGCGAAAAACGACAAACATAAACATAAAGACGCGAAAAACACAAAGACGGGAAAATCGACAAAAATAAAATAAAGACGGGAAGACGACAAACATGAACATAAAGACGGGAAAAATGACCAACTTAAAGACGGGAAAACGACAAACAAAGACGGGAATATCGACAAACATAAACATAAAGACGGGAAAAACGACAAACATAAACATAAAGACGGGAAAAACGACAAAAATAAACATAAAGACGGGAAGACGACAAAGATGAACATAAAGACGGGAAAAACGACCAACTTAAAGACGGGAAAACGACAAACATAAAGACGGGAAAAACAACAAACATCAACATAAAGACGGGAAGACGACAAACATAAACATAAAGACGGGAAAAACAACAAACATAAACAAAGACGGGAAGACGGGAAAACAACAAACAAACAGACAGGGAAAACGACAAACAAACAAAGACGGGAAGACGGAAAAACGACAAACAAACATAAAGACGCGAAAAACGACAGACATGAACATAAAGACGGGACAAACGACAGACATGAAGACGGGAAGATGGGAAAACGACAAACAAACATAAAGACGGGAAGACAGGAAAACGACAAACATAAACATAAAGACGGGAAAAATGACAAACATAAACATGAAGACGGGAAGACGGAAAAACGACAAACATAAACATAAAGACGGGAAGACGACAAACATAAACATAAAGACGGGAAAAACGACAAACTTAAAGACGGGAAAACGACAAACATGAAGACGGGAAAAACAACAAACATAAAGACGGGAAAACGACAAACATAAACATAAAGACGGGAAAAACGACAAACATAAACATAAAGACGGAAAAACGGCAAACATAAACATAAAGACGGGAAAAGACAAAACTTAAAGACGGAAAACGAAAAATAAAACGGAAAAAACAACAAACATAAAAATGAAGACGGAAGAAACAAACAAAAACATAAAGACGACAAACTTAAAAACGGGAAAACAAACATAAAGAAAAACGACAAACATAAAGACGGGAAAAACGACAAACATAAACATAAAGACGGAAAACAACAAACATAAACATAAAGACGGGAAAACGACAAACAAACATAAAGACGGAAAAAACAAACAAACATAAAGACGGGAAAACGACAAAACATAAACATAAAGACGGAAAAAACAAACATAAACATAAAGACGGGACAAACATAAAGACGGAAAACAACAAACATAAACATAAAGACGGGAAGACGACAAACATAAACATAAAGACGGGAAAAATAAACTTAAAGACGGGAAAACGACAAACATAAAGACGGGAAAACAACAAACATAAACATAAAGACGGGAAGACGACAAACATAAACATAAAGACGGGAAAAACGACAAACATAAACATAAAGACGGGAAGAAAAACGACAAACATAAAGACGGGAAAACAAACAAACATGAAACATAAAGACATAAAATAAAAACAAAGACGGGAAAACAACAAACATAAACATAAAGACGGGAAAACGACAAACATAAACATAAAGACGGGAAAACGACAAACATAAAGACGGGAAAACGACAAACATAAAGAAAGACGGGAAAACGACAAACATAAACATAAAGACGGGAAAACAACAAACATAAAACATAAAGACGGGAAAACGATAAACATAAAGACGGAAAACACAAAAAACATAAAGACGGGAAAACAACAAACATAAATATAAAGACGGGAAAACGACAAACATAAACATAAAACGGAAAACGACAAACATAAAGACGGGAAAAACAACAAACATAAAGACGGGAAAACAACAAACATAAACATGAAGACGGGAAAACGACAAACATAAACATAAAGACGGGAAAACGACAAACATAAAGACGGGAAAAACAACAAACATAAACATAAAGACGGGAAAACGACAAACATAAAGACGGAAAAAAAACAAACATAAACATAAAGACGGGAAGACGACAAACATAAAATAAAGACGGAAAAACGACAAACATAAACATAAAGACGGAAAAACGAACAAAACATAAAGACGGGAAGACGACAAACATAAACATAAAGACGGGGAAAAAACAAACATAAACATAAAGACGGAAAGACGGGAAAACGACAAACATAAACATAAAGACGGGAAAACGACAAACATAAACATATAGAAGCGAAAAACGTCAAACATAAAGACGGGAAGATGTAAAAACGACAAACATAAACATAAAGACGGAAAACGACAAACATAAAGACGGGAAAACAACAAACATAAACATAAAGACGGGAAGACGACAAACAAACATAAAGACGGAAAACGACAAACAAACATAAAGACGGAAAAACGACAAACATAAACATAAAGACGCGAAAAACGACAAACAAAGACGGGAAAACGACAAACATAAACATAAAGACGGGAAGACGAAAACGACAAACATAAAGACGGGAAAAACGACAAAACTTAAAGACGGGAAAACGACAAACATAAAGACGGGAAAAACAACAAACATAAACATAAAGACGGGAAAACGACAAACATAAACATAAAGACGGGAAAACGACAAACAATAAACATAAAGACGGGAAAACATAAAGACTGGAAAACAACAAACATAAACATAAAGACGGAAGAAAAAACAAACAAAAGACGGGAAAACGACAAACACAAACATAAAGACGGGGACAAACATAAAGACGGAAAACGACAAACATAAACATAAAGACGGGAAAACGACAAACATAAACATAAAGACGGGACAAACATAAAATAAAGACGGAAAAAGACAAAGGGAAAACGACAAAATAAACATAAAGACGGAAAATGACAAACATAAACATAAAGACGGAAAACGGGAAAACGACAAACATAAACATAAAGACGGAAAACGACAAACATAAACATAAAGAGGGAAACATAAAGACTAAAGACGGGAAAAACAAACATAAACATAAAGACGGAAAAATGAAACAAACATAAAGACGGGAAAACAAAAACATAAAGACGGAAAAACAATAAAGATAAAGACGGAAAACGACAAACATAAACATAAAGACGGGAAAAAACAAACATAAACATAAAGACGGGAAAAACAACAAAACATAAAGACGGAAAACGATAAACATAAAGACGGGAAAAACAAAACATAAACATAAAGACGGGAAAACAACAAAAACATAAACATAAAGACGGGAAAACGGAAAACTTAAAGACGGGAAACAAACAAAAACATAAAGACGGAAAAAACAAACATAAACATAAAGACGGAAAACGACAAACATAAACATAAACATAAAGACGGAAAAAGACAAACATAAAGATGGGAAAAACAAACATAAAGACGGAAAACGACAAAAAAACATAAAGACGGAAAACGAAACATAAACATAAAGACGGAAAAAACAAACAAACATAAAGACGGAAAAGACAAACATAAAAACGACAAACATAAACATAAAGACGGGAAAAACAAACATAAACATAAAGACATAAAGACGGAAAACGACAAACATAAACATAAAGACGGGAAAACATAAACATAAAGACGGAAAACGAAAAACATAAACATAAAGACGGAAAACGACAAACATAAACATAAAGACGGGAAAACAACAAACATAAAGACGGAAAACGACAAACATAAACATAAAGACGGGAAAACAACAAACATAAACATAAAGACGGGAAAAAAACAAACATAAACATAAAGACGGGAAAAACGACAAACATAAAGACGGGAAAACGACAAACATAAAGACGGGAAAACAACAAACATAAACATAAAGACGGAAGAAAACAAAATAAAACATAAAGACGGGACAAACTTAAAGACGGAAAACGACAAACTTAAAGACGGGAAAACGACAAACATAAAGACGGGAAAAACAACAAACATAAACATAAAGACGGGAAGACGACAAACATAAACATAAAGTCGGGAAAAACGACAAACATTAACATAAGGACGCGGAAAAACGACAAACATAAAGACGGGAAGACGACAAACATAAACATAAAGACGGGGAAAAAACAAACATAAACATAAAGACGGAAAGACGGGAAAACGACAAACATAAACGTAAAGACGGGAAAAACGACAAACATAAACATATAGAAGCGAAAAACGTCAAACATAAAGACGGGAAGATGTAAAAACGACAAACATAAACATAAAGACGGGAAAAAACAAACATAAAGACGGAAAAACAACAAACATAAACATGAAGACGGGAAAACGACAAACAAACATAAAGACGGGAAAAACGACAAACATAAACATAAAGACGGAAAAACGACAAACATAAACATAAAGACGCGAAAAACGACAAACAAAGACGGGAAAATCGACAAACATAAACATAAAGACGGGAAGACGACAAACATGAACATAAAGACGGGAAAAACGACAAACTTAAAGACGGGAAAACGACAAACATAAAGACGGGAAAAACAACAAACATAAACATAAAGACGGGAAAACGACAAACATAAAGACGGGAAAAACAACAAACATAAACATAAAGACGGGAAACATAAAGACGGGAAAAACGACAAACATTGACATAAAGACGAAAAACGACAAACAAAGACGGGAAAAACAACAAACATGAAATATAAAGACGGAAAAACAAAAATAAAGACGGAAAAACAAACATAAACACAAAGACGGGAAAACAACAAACATAAACATAAAGACGCGAAAAACGACAAACATAAACATAAAGACTAAAAACGATAAACAAAGACGGGAAAACGACAAAAATAAACATAAAGACGGGAAAGACAAACATGAACATAAAACGGGAAAAATAAACATAAAGACGGGAAAAAAAACAAAGACGGAATATCGACAAACATAAACATAAAGACGGGAAAACGACAAACATAAACATAAAGACGGGAAAACAACAAACATAAACATAAAGACGGGAAGACGACAAAGAAACATAAAGACGGGAAAACGATTAAACTTAAAGACGGGAAAACGACAGAAAACATAAAGACGGGAAAACAACAAACATCAACATAAAGACGGGAAGACGACAAACATAAACATAAAGACGGGAAAAACAACAAACATAAACAAAGACGGGAAGACGGGAAAACAACAAACAAACAGACAGGGAAAACGACAAACAAACATAAAGACGGGAAGACGGAAAAACGACAAACAAACATAAAGACGCGAAAAACGACAGACATGAACATAAAGACGGGACAAACGACAGACATGAAGACGGGAAGATGGGAAAACGACAAACAAACATAAAGACGGGAAGACAGGAAAACGACAAACATAAACATAAAGACGGGAAAAATGACAAACATAAACATGAAGACGGGAAGACGGAAAAACGACAAACATAAACATAAAGACGGGAAGACGACAAACATAAAACATAAAGACGGGAAAACGACAAACATAAAGACGGAAAAACGACAAACATGAAGACGGGAAAAACAACAAACATAAAGACGGGAAAACGACAAACATAAACATAAAGACGGGAAAACGACAAAAACATAAACGACAAAATAAAGACGGGAAACAACAAACATAAACATAAAGACGGGAAAACGACGGGAAGACATAAAGGAAAAGACAAACATAAAGACGGAAAAACGACAAACATAAACATAAAGACGGGAAGACGACAAACGACAGGAAAAAACATAAAGACGGGAAAAAGACAAACATAAAAGACGGGAAAACGACTACAAAAACATAAAGACGGAAAAAAACAAACATAAACATAAAGACGGGAAAAACAAACATAAACATAAAGACGAAAAAAAAAAACATAAACATAAAGACGGGAAAAACAAACATAAAGACGGGAAAACAAACAAACATAAAGACGGAAAAACGACAAACATAAACATAAAGACGGGAAAACGACAAACATAAACATAAAGACGGGAAAACGACAAACATAAAGACGGGAAAAACAACAAACATCAACGCGAAAACGACATAAAGACGGAAAACGACAAACATAAACATAAAGACGGAAAAGACATAAAGACGTGGAAAACAACAAACATAAAGACGGAAGGAAAACATAAAGACATAAACATATAAAGACGGAAAACGAAAAAACATAAACATAAAGACGGGAAAACGACAAACATAAACATAAAGACGGGAAAACGGGAAAACATAAACATAAAGAAAAACATAAAGATAAAGACGGGAAAACGACAAACATAAACATAAAGACGGGAAAACGACGATAAAAATAAAGACATAAAGACGGAAAACGACAAACATAAACATAAAGACGGGAAAAAGACAAAACATAAACATAAAGACGGGAAAAACAACAAACATAAACATAAAGACGGGAAAAACAAAAAAACATAAACATAAAGACGGAAAGAAAAACGACAAACATAAACATAAAGACGGAAAAACAAACAAAACGGGAATAAACAAACAAAGACGGGAAGATGGAAAAATGAAAACATAAAGACGGAAAAACGACAAACATAAACATAAAGACGGGAAAAAACGACAAATATAAACATAAAGACGGGAAAAACATAAACATAAAGACGGGAAAAACGACAAACATGAAAAATATAAAGACGGAAAACGACAAACATAAACATAAAGACGCGGACAAACATAAAGACGGGAAAACGACAAACATAAACATAAAGACGGGAAGACGACAAACATAAACATAAAGACGGGAAAACGACAAACATAAAGACGGAAAAACAACAAACATAAACATAAAGACGGGAAAACAAACAAACATAAAGACGGGAAAACGACAAACATAAACATAAAGACGGGACAAAAAAACATAAAGACGGAAAAACGGACAAACATAAACATAAAGACGCGAAAAACATAAAATAAAGACGGAAAAGACAAACATAAAAGACGGGAAGACGGGAAAACGACGAAAAACATAAACATAAAGACGGGAAAAACAAACATAAACATAAAGACGGGAAAAAACAAACATAAACATAAAGATAAAGACGGGAAAACGAAAAAACATAAACATAAAGACGGGAAGACGGGAAAAACAAACATAAAACATAAAGACGGAAAAACGACAAACATAAACATAAAGACGGGAAAACGATAAACATAAAGACGGAAAACGACATAAAACAAACATAAATATAAAGACGGAAACGGAAAACAAACATAAACATAAACATAAAACATAAAGACGGAAAACAACAAACATAAAACATAAAGACGCTGAAAACGACAAACATAAACATAAAGACGGGAAGACTGAAAACGACAAACATAAAGACGGGAAAACGACAAACATAAACATAAAGACGGAAAAAGATAAACATAAAGACGGAAAAACGACAAACATAAACATAAAGACGGAAAAACATAAAGACGGGAAAACGACAAACATAAACATAAAGACGGGAAAACGACAAACATAAACATAAAGACGGGAAAACGACAAACATAAACATAAAGACGCGAAAAACGACAAACATAAAGACGGGAAAAAAAACAAACATAAACATAAAGACGGGAAGACGACAAACATAAACATAAAGACGGGAAAACGACAAACATAAAGACGGGAAAACGACAAACATAAACATAAAGACGGGAAACGACAAACATAAAACATAAAGACGGAAAAACAACAAACATAAAATAAAGACGACGGAAAACATAAAAGACGGGAAAACGACAAACATAAACATGAAGACGGAAAACAACAAACATAAACATAAAGAAAGACGGAAAACGCATAAAACAAACATAAAGACGGGAAAACGACAAACATAAAGGATAAAAACGAACAAACATAAACATAAAGACGGGAAAACGACAAAACATAAAAACATAAAGACGGGAAAACGACAAACATAAAGACGGAAAAACGACAAACATAAACATAAAGACGGGAAGACGGAAAACGACAAACATAAACATAAAGACGGAAAAACGACAAACATAAACATAAAGACGGGAAAAACGACAAACATAAAGACATAAAGACGGGAAAACGAGAAAAACATAAACATAAAGACGGAAAAACAAACATAAACATAAAGACGGAAAACGACAAACATAAACATAAAGACGGGAAGACGGAAAACGACAAACATAAACATAAAGACGGGAAGACGGAAAACGACAAACATAAAGACGGGAAAACGACAAACATAAACATAAAGACGGGAAAACGACAAACATAAACATAAAGACGGGAAAACGACAAAATAAACATAAAGACGGAAAAAACAAAATAAAACATAAAGACGGGAAAACGACAAACATAAACATAAAGACGGAAAGACGGGAAAAAAACAAACATAAACATAAAGACGGGAAGACGGGAAAACGACAAACATAGAGACGGGAAAAACGACAAACATAAACATAAAGACGGGAAAAAAACAAACATAAACATAAAGATAAAGACGGGAAAACGACAAACATAAACATAAAGACGGGAAAACGACAAACAAAAGACGGGAAAAACATAAACATAAAGACGGGAAGATGGGAAAAACGACAAACATAAACATAAAGACGCGAAAACAACAAACATAAACATAAAGACGGGAAGACGACAAACATAAACATAAAGACGGGAAAACGAACAAACATAAAGACGGGAAAACGACAAACATAAACATAAAGACGGGAAGACGACAAACATAAACATAAAGACGGAAAAAAACAAACATAAAGACGGGAAAAACAAACATGAACATAAAGACGGGAAGACGGGAAAACGACAAACATAGAGACGGGAAAAACGACAAACATAAACATAAAGACGGGAAAAAAACAAACATAAACATAAAGACGGGAAGACGGGAAAACGACAAACATAAACATAAAGACGGAAAAACGACAAACATAAACATAAAGACGCGAAAAACAACAAACATAAAGACGCGAAAAACAACAAACATAGACGGAAAAACAAACAAACATAAAGACGGGAAGGAAAACGACAAACATAAAGATAAAGACGAAAAACGATAAAGACGGGAAAACGACAAACATAAACATAAAGACGGGAAGACGGAAAACGACAAACATAGAGAACGGAAAACGACAAACATAAACATAAAGACGGAAAAACGACAAACATAAACATGAAAACGACAAAAGACATAAAGACGCTAAAAACGACAAACAAAGACGGAAACGGAAAAACAAACATAAACATAAAGACGGGAAAACGACAAACATAAACATAAAGACGGGAAAACGACAAACATAAACATAGAGACGCGAAAAACGACAAACAAAAGACGGAAAAACAAACATAAACATAAAGACGGGAAAACGACAAACATGAACATAAAGACGGGAAAAACGACAAAACATAAAGACGGGAAAACGACAAACATAAACATAAAGACGGGAAGACGACAAACATAAAGACGGGAAAAAACAAACATAAACATAAAGACGGGAAAACAACAAACATAAACAAAGACGGGAAAACGACAAACATAAACATAAAGACGGGGAAAACGACAAACATAAACATAAAGAAAGACGGGAAAACGACAAACATAAACATAAAGACGGAAAACAACAAACATAAACATAAAGACGGGAAGACAAACAAACATAAAGACGGAAAACAAACAAACATAAAGACGGAAAACAAAACATAAACATAAAGATAAAGACGGAAAACGGGAAAACATAAACATAAAGACGGAAAACGACAAACATAAACATAAAGACGGAAACGAAAAAAAAAACATAAACATAAAGACGGAAGACGGAAAACATAAACATAAAGACGGGAAAACTGTAAACATAAACATAAAGACGGAAAAAACGACAAACATAAAGATAAAGACGGAAAAACAATAAACATAAAGACGGGAAAACGACAAACATAAACATAAAGACGGATAAAACAAAGATGAAAACGGACAAACATAAACATAAAGACGGGAAAACGATAAACATAAAGAGACGGAAAAACAACAAACATAAACATAAAGACGGGAAAACGACAAACATAAACATAAAGACGGGAAAACGACAAACATAAAAGACGGAAGACGGGAAAACAACAAAACAAAACATAAACATAAACATAAAGACGGAAAAACGACAAACATAAACATAAAGACGCGAAAAACGACAAACATAAACATAAAGACGGGAAAACGACAAACATAAACATAAAGACGCGAAAAACATAAACATAAAGACGGAAAACGACAAACATAAAGACGGGAAACGGAAAACGACAAACAAAACATAAAGACGGGAAAATGACAAACATAAATAAAGACGGGAAAACGGAAAAACATAAACAAAAAAAGACGGGAAAACGACATAAACATAATAAAGACGGGAAAAACAAAACAAACATAAAACGGGAAAAACAAGACATAAAGACAAAAACGGAAAAACGGGAAAACGACAAACATAAACATAAAACGGAAAAACGACAAACATAAACATAAAGACGGAAAACAAACAAACATAAACATAAAGACAGGAAGGACAAACATAAACATAAAGACGGGAAAACGACAAACATAAAAGACGGGAAAATAAAAACATAAAGGGAAAAAAACAAACATAAACATAAAGACGGAAAAAGACATAAAAAAGATAAACATAAACATAAAGACGGGAAAAAAACATAAACATAAACATAAAGACGGGAAAACAACAAACATAAAGACGGGAAAAACGACAAACATAAACATAAAGACGGGAAAACGACAAACACAAACATAAACATAAAGACGGGAAAACGACAAACATAAACATAAAGACGGGAAAAACGACAAACATAAACATAAAGACGGAAAAACAAACATAAAGATGGAAAACAACAAACATAAACATAAAGACGGGACAAACATAAACATAAAGACGGGAAGACGACAAACATAAACATAAAGACGGAAAACAACAAACATAAACATAAAGACGGGAAAAAAAACATAAAACATATAAACATAAACATAAAGACGGGAAAACGACAAACATAAAGACGGGGAAAACGACAAACATAAACATAAAGACGGGAAAACGACAAACATAAACATAAAGACGCGGAAAACGACAAACATAAAGAAAGACAAAAACACAAACATAAAGACGGAAAACGACAAACATAAACATAAAGACGGAAAAACGACAAACATAAAATAAAGACGGGAAAACAAAACAAAATAAACATAAAGACGGGAAAAACAACAAACATAAAGACGGAAAAAAAAACACAAAACATAAAAAAGACGGGAAAAAAACGATAAACATAAAGACGGGAAAATAAACATAAACATAAAGACGGAAAACGACAAACATAAACATAAAGACGGAAGACGGAAAACAACAAACATAAAAGACGGAGGGAAGACGACAAACATAAACATAAAGACGGGAAAAGACGGATAAACATAAACAATAAAGACGGAAAAACGACAAACATAAACATAAAGACGGGAAAAACAAACATAAACATAAAGACGGGAAAAACAAAACATAAACATAAAGACGGAAAACGACAAACATAAACATAAAGACGGGAAAAGAAAACATAAACATATAAACAATAAAGACGGAAAACGACAAAATAAACATAAAGACGGGAAGAAAACGACAAACATAAAGATAAAGACGGAAAAACAAACAAACATAAAAGAAAACGATAAACAATAAAGATAAAGACGGAAACGGACGAAAACATAAACATAAAGACGGAAAAACAAACAAACATAAAGACGGGAAAAACAATAAACATAAAGACGGGGACAAACATAAACATAAAGACGGAAAAAACAAACATAAACATAAAGACGGGAAAAACAAAAACATAAACATAAAGACGGGAAAACGACAAACATAAAGATAAAGACGGAAAAAACAAACAAACATAAAGACGGAAAAACAACAAATATAAACATAAAGACGGGAAAACGACAAACATAAACATAAAGACGGAAAAACAACAAACAAACATAAAGACGGGAAGAAAAACGACAAACATAAACATAAAGACGGAAGACGAAAAACATAAACATAAACAAAGACGGAAAAACAACAAACATAAAGACGGTAAGAAAAAACAAATAAAGACGGGAAAACGGGAAAACGACAAACATAAAGATAAAGACGGGAAAACGACAAACATAAACATAAAGACGCTAAAAATGACAAACATAAAAAAAAAACGACAAACATAAAAGACGGGAAAACAACAAACATAAAACATAAAGACGGGAAAACGACAAACATAAAACATAAAGACGGGAAAATGAAGACGGAAACAAACTTAAAGATGGGAAAACGACAAACATAAAAGACGGAAAAACAACAAACATAAACATAAAGACGGGAAAACGACAAACATAAACATAAAAGACGGGAAAAACGACAAACATAAAGACGGAAAACGATAAACAAAGATAAAAGAAAAACATAAAGACGGAAAAGACGAAAAACATAAAAAAACGGGAAAAACAAACATAAAATATAGAAGAATATAAACATAAAGACGGAAGATGTAAAAACAAACATAAACATAAAGACGGGAAAACAACAAACATAAAGACGAAAAAAACAAACATAAACATGAAGACGGGAAGACAACAAACATAAACATAAAGACGGGAAAAACGACAAACATAAAACATAAAGACGGAAAAACGACAAACATTAAATAAAGACGGGAAAAACATAAAACAAAGACGGGAAGATAAACATAAAGACGGGAAAACGACAAACATAAACATAAAGACGGGAAAAAACAAACATAAACATAAAGACGGGAAAAACGACAAACATAAAGACGGGAAAAACAACAAACATAAACATAAAGACGGGAAAACGACAAACAAAAACGATGGAAAACAACAAACATAAACAAAGACGGAAACATAAAGACGGAAAACGACAAAAACATGGAAAAACAAACAAAGACGGGAAAACAACAAACATGAACATAAAGACGGGAAAACATAATAAAAATAAAGACGGGAAAACGACAAACATAAAGACGGGAAAACGACAAACATAAACATAAAGACGGAAAAACGACAAACATAAACATGAAGACGAAAAACGACAAACATAAAGATGGGAAAACGACAAACATAAAGACGGGGAAAACGACAAACATGAACATAAAGACGAAAACATAAACATAAAGAAAACAAACATAAACATAAAGACGGGAAAACGACAAACATAAACATAAAGACGGAAAAACGACAAAAATAAACATAAAGACGGGGAAAGAAAAACATGAACATAAAGACGGGAAAAACCAACTTAAAACGGAAAACATAAACATAAAGACGGGAAAAACAACAAACAAACATAAAGACGGGAAAAACGACAAACATAAACATAAAGACGCGAAAAACAACAAACATAAACAAAGACGGGAAGACGGGAAAACAACAAACAAACAGACAGGGAAAACGACAAACAAACAAAGAAAGACGGAAAAACGACAAACAAACATAAAGACGGGAAAAACAGACATGAAGATAAAGACGGGAAAACGACAAACATAAAGACGGGAAGAAAACGACAAACAAACATAAAGACGGGAAGACAGGAAAACATAAAGATAAAGACGGGAAAATGACAAACATAAAGACGGGAAAAACGACAAACATAAACATAAAGACGGGAAAACAACAAACATAAACATAAAGACGGGAAAAGATAAAACTTAAAGACAAAACATAAACATAAAGACGAGAAAAATAAACATAAAGACGGAAAACGACAACTATAAATACAAACATAAACATAAAGACGGAAGACGATAAACATAAACATAAAGACGGGAGAAACGACAAACTTAAAGACGGGAAAATGACAAACATAAAGACGGAAAAAAACAAACATAAAGAAGTGGGAAGATAAACATAAACATAAAGATGGGAAAACGCGAAAAACGACAAACAAAGACGCTAAAACGTGTAAACATAAACATAAAGACGGAAGACGACAAACAAACATAAAGATGGAAAACACAAACTTAAAGACGGAAAAACAACAAACATAAAGATAAAGACGGAAAATAAAGACGGAAAATCGACAAACATAAACATAAAGACGGGAAGACGACAAACATAAACATAAAGACGGAAAAACGACAAACATAAAGACGGGAAAACGACAAACATAAAGACGGGAAAACGACAAACATAAACATAAAGACGGGAAGACGACAAACATAAACATAAAGACGGGAAAAACGACAAACTTAAAGACGGGAAAACGACAAACATAAAGACGGGAAAACAACAAACATAAACATAAAGACG
>BMAF01002771.1:0-20000 GCA_014132575.2 Gasterosteus nipponicus
TGGAAAAAACTTTTTTTAAACTTCCGAGTCTGAAAAGAATCCCCAAATATTTTGCAAAAAGTCATTAAATTCTATCTTTAGTCATATGAAGGGGCACGATGGTGAGAAAACGTACTTTTGAATAAAAATCTGAATTTTTCTAAATTGGAGTCATAAGACATTCTAATGGCAGCAGTTGACACGGTACAGTGGTGTAGTGGTTAGCACTCTCGCCTCCCAGACAGATGCCTCGGGTTCAACTCCACCCAGTGGCGCCACAGTGTTAGGTGGTGTAGGCTAAGCCTGCATGGGGTTCCCTCCATACTTGTAAAAGTAATGGAAAAAACTTTTTAAACTTCTGAGTCTGAAAAGAATCCCCAAATATTTTGCAAAAAGTCATTAAATTCTATCTTTAGTCATATGAAGGTGCACGATGGTGAGAAAACCTACTTTTGAATAAAAATCTGAATTTTTTCTAAATTGGAGTCATAAGACATTCTAATGGCAGCAGTTGACACGGTACAGTGGTGTAGTGGTTAGCACTCTCGCCTCCCAGACAGATGCCTCGGGTTCAACTCCACCCAGTGGCGCCTCTGTGTTAGGTGGTGTAGGCTAAGCCTGCATGGGGTTCCCTCCATACTTGTAAAAGTAATGGAAAAAACTTTTTAAACTTCCGAGTCTGAAAAAAATCCCCAAATATTTTGCAAAAAGTCATTAATTCTATCTATCTTTAGTCATATGAAGGGGCACGATGGTGAGAAAACATACTTTTGAATAAAAATCTGAATTTTTTCTAAATTTGAGTCATAAGACATTCTAATGGCAGCAGTTGACACGGTACAGTGGTGTAGTGGTTAGCACTCTCGCCTCCCAGACAGATGCCTCGGGTTCAACTCCACCCAGTGGCGCCACAGTATTAGGTGGTGTAGGCTAAGCCTGCATGGGGTTCCCTCCATACTTGTAAAAGTAATGGAAAAAACTTTTTTTAAACTTCCGAGTCTGAAAAGAATCCCCAAATATTTTGCAAAAAGTCATTAAATTCTATCTTTAGTCATATGAAGGGGCACGATGGTGAGAAAACATACTTTTGAATAAAAATCTGAATTTTTTCTAAATTTGAGTCATAAGACATTCTAATGGCAGCAGTTGACACGGTACAGTGGTGTAGTGGTTAGCACTCTCGCCTCCCAGACAGATGCCTCGGGTTCAACTCCACCCAGTGGCGCCTCTGTGTTAGGTGGTGTAGGCTAAGCCTGCATGGGGTTCCCTCCATACTTGTAAAAGTAATGGAAAAAAACTTTTTTTTAAACTTCTGAGTCTGAAAAAAAGAATCCCCAAATATTTTGCAAAAAGTCATTAAATTCTATCTTTAGTCATATGAAGGGGCACGATGGTGAGAAAACATACTTTTGAATAAAAATCTGAATTTTTTTCTAAATTTGAGTCATAAGACATTCTAATGGCAGCAGTTGACACGGTACAGTGGTGTAGTGGTTAGCACTCTCGCCTCCCAGACAGATGCCTCGGGTTCAACTCCACCCAGTGGCGCCTCTCTGTTAGGTGGTGTAGGCTAAGCCTGCATGGGGTTCCCTCCATACTTGTAAAAGTAATGGAAAAAACTTTTTAAACTTCCGAGTCTGAAAAGAATCCCCAAATATTTTGCAAAAAGTCATTAAATTCTATCTTTAGTCATATGAAGGGGCACGATGGTGAGAAAACATACTTAATAATAAAAATCTGAATTTTTCTAAATTGGAGTCATAAGACATTCTAATGGCAGCAGTTGACACGGTACAGTGGTGTAGTGGTTAGCACTCTCGCCTCCCAGACAGATGCCTCGGGTTCAACTCCACCCAGTGGCGCCTCTGTGTTAGGTGGTGTAGGCTAAGCCTGCATGGGGTTCCCTCCGTACTTTTAAAAGTAATGGAAAAAAACTTTTTAAACTTCCGAGTCTGAAAAAAATCCCCAAATATTTTGCAAAAAGTCATTAAATTCTATCTTTAGTCATATGAAGGGGCACGATGGTGAGAAAACCTACTTTTGAATAAAAATCTGATTTTTTCTAAATCGGAGTCATAAGACATTCTAATGGCAGCAGTTGACACGGTACAGTGGTGTAGTGGTTAGCACTCTCGCCTCCCAGACAGATGCCTCGGGTTCAACTCCACCCAGTGGCGCCTCTGTGTTAGGTGGTGTAGGCTAAGCCTGCATGGGGTTCCCTCCATACTTTGTAAAAGTAATGGAAAAACTTTTTTAAACTTCTGAGTCTGAAAAGAATCCCCAAATATTTTGCAAAAAGTCATTAAATTCTATCTTTAGTCATATGAAGGTGCACGATGGTGAGAAAACCTACTTTTGAATAAAAATCTGAGTTTTTCTAAATTGGAGTCATAAGACATTCTAATGGCAGCAGTTGACACGGTACAGTGGTGTAGTGGTTAGCACTCTCGCCTCCCAGACAGATGCCTCGGGTTCAACTCCACCCAGTGGCGCCTCTGTGTTAGGTGGTGTAGGCTAAGCCTGCATGGGGTTCCCTCCATACTTGTAAAAGTAATGGAAAAAACTTTTTAAACTTCCGAGTCTGAAAAAAATCCCCAAATATTTTGCAAAAAGTCATTAAATTCTATCTTTAGTCATATGAAGGGCACGATGGTGAGAAAACATACTTTTGAATAAAAATCTGAATTTTTTTCTAAATTGGAGTCATAAGACATTCTAATGGCAGCAGTTGACCGGTACAGTGGTGTAGTGGTTAGCACTCTCGCCTCCCAGACAGATGCCTCGGGTTCAACTCCACCCAGTGGCGCCTCTGTGTTAGGTGGTGTAGGCTAAGCCTGCATGGGGTTCCCTCCATACTTGTAAAAGTAATGGAAAAAACTTTTTAAACTTCCGAGTCTGAAAAGAATCCCCAAATATTTTGCAAAAAGTCATTAAATTCTATCTTTAGTCATATGAAGGGGCACGATGGTGAGAAAACATACTTTTGAATAAAAATCTGAATTTTTCTAAATTGGAGTCATAAGACATTCTAATGGCAGCAGTTGACACGGTACAGTGGTGTAGTGGTTAGCACTCTCGCCTCCCAGACAGATGCCTCGGGTTCAACTCCACCCAGTGGCGCCTCTGTGTTAGGTGGTGTAGGCTAAGCCTGCATGGGGTTCCCTCCATACATACTTAAAAGTAATGGAAAAAACTTTTTTAAACTTCCGAGTCTGAAAAGAATCCCCAAATATTTTGCAAAAAGTCATTAAATTCTATCTTTAGTCATATGAAGGGGCACGATGGTGAGAAAACATACTTTTGAATAAAAATCTGAATTTTTCTAAATTTGAGTCATAAGACATTCTAATGGCAGCAGTTGACACGGTACAGTGGTGTAGTGGTTAGCACTCTCGCCTCCCAGACAGATGCCTCGGGTTCAACTCCACCCAGTGGCGCCACAGTGTTAGGTGGTGTAGGCTAAGCCTGCATGGGGTTCCCTCCATACTTGTAAAAGTAATGGAAAAAACTTTTTTTAAACTTCTGAGTCTGAAAAGAATCCCCAAATATTTTGCAAAAAGTCATTAAATTCTATCTTTAGTCATATGAAGGGCACGATGGTGAGAAAACATACTTTTGAATAAAAATCTGAATTTTTTTCTAAATTGGAGTCATAAGACATTCTAATGGCAGCAGTTGACACGGTACAGTGGTGTAGTGGTTAGCACTCTCGCCTCCCAGACAGATGCCTCGGGTTCAATCCACCCAGTGGCGCCACTGTGTTAGGTGGTGTAGGCTAAGCCTGCATGGGGTTCCCTCCATACTTGTAAAAGTAATGGAAAAAACTTTTTTTAAACTTCCGAGTCTGAAAAGAATCCCCAAATATTTTGCAAAAAGTCATTAAATTCTATCTTTAGTCATATGAAGGGGCACGATGGTGAGAAAACATACTTTTGAATAAAAATCTGAATTTTTTCTAAATTTGAGTCATAAGACATTCTAATGGCAGCAGTTGACACGGTACAGTGGTGTAGTGGTTAGCACTCTCGCCTCCCAGACAGATGCCTCGGGTTCAACTCCACCCAGTGGCGCCTCTGTGTTAGGTGGTGTAGGCTAAGCCTGCATGGGGTTCCCTCCATACTTGTAAAAGTAATGGAAAAACTTTTTTAAACTTCCGAGTCTGAAAAGAATCCCCAAATATTTTGCAAAAAGTCATTAAATTCTATCTTTAGTCATATGAAGGGGCACGATGGTGAGAAAACGTACTTTTGAATAAAAATCTGAATTTTTTCTAAATTTGAGTCATAAGACATTCTAATGGCAGCAGTTGACACGGTACAGTGGTGTAGTGGTTAGCACTCTCGCCTCCCAGACAGATGCCTCGGGTTCAACTCCACCCAGTGGCGCCTCTCTGTTAGGTGGTGTAGGCTAAGCCTGCATGGGGTTCCCTCCATACTTGTAAAAGTAATGGAAAAAACTTTTTTTAAACTTCCGAGTCTGAAAAGAATCCCCAAATATTTTGCAAAAAGTCATTAAATTCTATCTTTAGTCATATGAAGGGGCACGATGGTGAGAAAACATACTTTTGAATAAAAATCTGAATTTTTCTAAATTTGAGTCATAAGACATTCTAATGGCAGCAGTTGACACGGTACAGTGGTGTAGTGGTTAGCACTCTCGCCTCCCAGACAGATGCCTCGGGTTCAACTCCACCCAGTGGCGCCTCTGTGTTAGGTGGTGTAGGCTAAGCCTGCATGGGGTTCCCTCCATACTTGTAAAAGTAATGGAAAAAACTTTTTTAAACTTCCGAGTCTGAAAAGAATCCCCAAATATTTTGCAAAAAGTCATTAAATTCTATCTTTAGTCATATGAAGGGGCACGATGGTGAGAAAACATACTTTTGAATAAAAATCTGAATTTTTTCTAAATTTGAGTCATAAGACATTCTAATGGCAGCAGTTGACACGGTACAGTGGTGTAGTGGTTAGCACTCTCGCCTCCCAGACAGATGCCTCGGGTTCAACTCCACCCAGTGGCGCCTCTGTGTTAGGTGGTGTAGGCTAAGCCTGCATGGGGTTCCCTCCATACTTGTAAAAGTAATGGAAAAAACTTTTTTTAAACTTCCGAGTCTGAAAAGAATCCCCAAATATTTTGCAAAAAGTCATTAAATTCTATCTTTAGTCATATGAAGGGGCACGATGGTGAGAAAACATACTTTTGAATAAAAATCCGAGGCATCTGTCTGGGAGGCGAGAGTGCTAACCACTACACCACTGTACCGTGTCAACTGCTGCCATTAGATTGTCTTATGACTCCCAAGTTCACGGCCGCCATATTGGCTAACGCTAAAAGGAGCCGGACTTTGTTTTTAGCGAGAGGTCCTTAGGAGTTACACTTGCTCTCGTCACTGCCTCTCTGAACAAGCATCTTACACAAGCCTGAAGAAGAATACTTTCGTATTCGAAACGTCACTATTTTTATAGTTCTATTTAGACTTGTTCCGTTTGTTGTTTTATTTTTGTTACCACTTTGTTCGTGTATAATAAAAAGTAAAAAGACACCTTTTCTCTTGCCGTTTTAGTTAGCGACCACGCGGCTGCTAGCTTAAACATGTATGAAGACGAGTATGATGACGAGGGGGATTGGACTGTGGTTCGCTACGGGAGACGTAGCGAACCACAGCCCAGCCACAACCGCGGGCGCAACAGCCTCCGCAGTACCGCCAGCCTCCGCATCCACAACACCGGCAGCAGCGGCCCCGTTTCCAACGCGCTTCGTACGCAGATGTTACTCGGCCAGCGCAACAGTGGAGAGGAGGTCCGCAACGGCGCTACGACTACGGCTATAACACCAGGTATGCGGGTCGCCCCAACAACCGGGACCCCGCCAGACTTTCAACCCCGTCTTTTTGCCTCCCGTTTCCAACGGCCCAGAGACAATGGTAACAATTATAATTACAACGTTAATAACAACCGTCCCGTTCAGAATCAGAATAATCAGGGCGACCCATGTCGGATGACCCGCTATTCACACACAAGTGTAGAATTCTGCATAAGATTATAAAAGTGGCCCATCATTTCACAAACACTGCCGGAAAAAACCCTCCGGCTAATATTGCTAAAATGACGCAACAGTTAGCCGCTTTCATCAAGCCTGCAATCCCCAACGCAGCTACACAGGCCCTCTTAGGGGGCAACGCCCAGAACTGGGAGCACACCACAATGGTGATCCTTCAAGATCATTATGAGACTATTATGAAAAGTGAGATTCTCAATCTCTATCGGCTTAACAGCCCCGTGTGGGATGCCCCTTTTGAGGTGGCCTCAGCCTGGGCCAGAAAAGACTTTGGTCGCAGATTGAACCCGCAGACGCTGTTGGAGGCTATTGCTGACTGGATGGCCGTGCTGTTGGTGGAGGAAACGCAATCGCCCCCCCCTGTGGTGGCAGCGCCAGCTGCGGTGGTGGTCCAGCCCGATCCGGTAAAACACCCCCTGAGGCGCCTGAGACCCCGGGGACACAACACGGCCGGCAGGGGCGTCGCCCACACTCGCCGCTGAGGTCCAGCGAGACCCACAACCAGGGCAACCCACCGCTGCAGCATCACAAACACCACGGGCCGCTGTCACCCAGTCCCAGAGGGAGCCGACGCAGCTCCGCGCAGCAGCCGAGGAGCCATTGAGGCCCCCTGCAGCTGCCACGAGACCTCCACAGCCCCGCAGAGCAGCGCCGACGACAACTGCAACCCAGACCGAGGTGGCCCAGATCCACTCGGCACCGGCGGAGGCAGACCTGATTTTGGTGACGCCCTCCTCCTCGTCTGCATCATTGCCTCCGCCCCCCAGCACTCCAGAGAGGGCCTCCAACATCATGGACTCCATCATTGATCCGTGTTTCAGCCTGGGCACCCTCTCCCCTCTTTCGCTTCAAGGTGAGGGCTCACAACGGGGGTCCCCACACGCCCCTGACACACAATTGCCTGCACCACTGCCACAGAGGGATCAGAGACTACGTGGTAGCAGACGTGATCCTGTGTCGAGCTCGGTTTCAGTGGCCTCATCAGCGGCCTCTTCAGCGTTCAGCGACCCCACACCCCACTGCTTGGTCCCTCATGCGTCACAACCCAGCTGTGGCCCCTAACGATGATGTTGTGATGGAGCTCTCTCAACAGAACGTGACTCAACTATTGCAGCAGGAGAAGCCGCGATCACTGTCCCGGATGCAGGAGGAGCTGAGCCGTGTCCCCCTGACGCCCGTCCGCAGACTCCGTGCTGCGGTGCAGACCCACCTGCTGCACACGTCGTCCACTGCGGCCCCCGGTCTGGACACACCGACCCAGCGTCGACTACAACGGCCCACCAGGCACTAGACGACCCTGAGGAAGGCCCAAGAGTGGATTCTCCATGTAACCAGAAAATGGTTAATCATTGGAGACTCTAATGTCTGCAAACTGCCTGCTTATGAAAACGAGCACCTGCAAATCGACGGCTTTCCTGGTGCTACGTTCCGGAACGTGGAGCCGTTGATGGACAAAACCACCGCTCAGGTAGATGTGGAAAAGGTCATTGTGGCTGTTGGCCTTAATAACCGGGTCCAGAAGACCCGTGAGACTGCTTTAAAACAGCTGCAAAGTGCCATGAACAATGTGAGACGCACTTTTCCTTCTGCCGAGATTTTTGTGTCGCAGATGAACTTCTCCAGTGGTCTTCCTCAGAAGGAGAAACTGCGGCTCACACACTTGAACTCGGCCATATCCACAAGGTATGATTACATTCCGGCCCTGCCACCGAGTCTTTTTAGCACAGGTGGGGATAATATTCATTGGTCTCGGGTCACAGCCAATCGCATTTTTGATCATTGGGTTCACTACCTAAACTAATAGTCCCCACAAGCCTGCCTACTCAGGAGGGGGGATAAGACTGTTCTAAATCTCACCAAAAATTTCAAGCTCACTGACACGCAGTTTGCTCTACTCAGCAGGGGTTTAAATTTTATTCCTACAAAAGGAATTAACAAAAACCTTTTACTACAGAGTCGTTTTGATCTACAACAGTATCATAGAAAACTCAAGTTGGCAGCTTATTTCGAGCTCTCTAAAGAGTCGGAACCCCTGCCGTTTATCAATAAATCCACCTGGTCTCCTCCACTGACACATATCCCCATAATTATTCGTGACCTCATTCAAGCCGACATCACACATTTCGATAAACATTTCAGGGGTCGCCAGGTGCCTCCTAACCTCAGTAGGGAGGAAGTGTGTGCACTTGAGCACCTGTCTAATAACAAACACATAGTCATTAAGCCAGCAGACAAGGGCAGTGCCATAGTTATTTTGGACAGAGAACAATACTTATGGGAGGGTTATAGACAATTGAATGACACAAAATATTACACCAAATTGGCCGAACCCATCTATTTAAATACTATTCCAAAAGTGATCACGATAATAAACACCTTACATGAGAAAAAATTCGTCACCTTAAAACAAAAACATTATCTCATGGGGGACACGGTACCGAGGCCCAGACTCTTTTATATGTTGCCCAAGATCCACAAAGATCCTGCTAAGTGGAGCAAACCGTATGTGATCCCCCCCGGTCGTCCTATTGTCTCCGACTGTAGCAGCGAGACCTACCGCACGGCTGAGTACATCGACCACTTTCTTAATCCTCTCTCGACCGCACATCCTAGTTACATTAAGGACACGTACCACTTCGTGGACATAATCAGAGGACTCCAAATTTCGGATAACTCCATTTTATTTACCATTGATTTTGATAGTCTTTACACTAATATTGACATTAAAGAAGGCATACAGGCCGTTAAAAATGCATTTAGGAAACACCCCAACAAAAAGAGACCAGAGAAAGAGCTCCTACAGCTACTGGAAATGAATCTGACCCAAAATGATTTTGAATTTAATGGGTCCTGAAAATGTGTCCCAAAAAACCGTCACAATACTATAGATATTTGGACGACATCTGGGGTGTGTGGCCTCACTCGCGAGAGGATTTTGACATCTTTCTTGGAATTCTCAACAGCTTTAATCCATCCATCACCATTAAATCCACTAGCAGCCCCACATTAGTTGATTTTTTGGACACTACAACATTTAAAGACACTACATTCAAGGAAACCCATAGACTGGACATTCAAGTTTTCTTTAAAGAGACAGACACCCATGCACTTTTTAAAACCAGCTTTCATCCCGGGCACACTTACGCTGGTTTAATCAAATCTCAGCTGTTGAGATTCCATAGAATTTGCAGCAGAGAGGTGGACTTTTATTCTGCTGTCAAGGTGTTGTTTCGCGCTCTGTCCAGCAGAGGGTACTCTCGCTCTTTCCTTAGAAGGTGCCAGAGGAATCTCCTTGTTAAAAAGCCCATTATGGTTGGTTGAAGCCTCACCTTTGTGACCACATACTCACCATCCACCAGAGACTTGGTTAGAGGCTGCAGGGAAAGATTCCTTCACTACACCAGGGACAAGGACGTTCTGCAGGATTTCAGAATTTTTCCGGCTTTCCGGAGAAATAGAAATCTGCAGGATTTTTTGGTTAAAGCGAAAATAAGACTATATATTCCACAAGTCAGGAACCCGGTGGACTATTTTAAGCAGCGGACATGGCTCCGGAGCCATAGCACAAAAGAGGTCTTCCACATTATGGTTCGGGGTCATGTCAAATGCAAAAATTGTGTTTATCTATCATGTGCCAGACTTGTGGCCTGCAGTATGTGGGGGAGACGGGCAACAGCATCGGATGGCACAACACAAATATAACATTACAAACAGAAAAAAGATACAGACGCCATTAGTGGCACATTTCATAGTACATGGATGGAACCGGGAACTCCTATTAGATAGGGACATTTACATTTCACATCCCAAAAACAATGCACCAAAATCGGATTCACTTTTCAAACTTTGCCCTCAACCAGGCTCGATACGACGATCATTACATCTTAAGCCAAAGTCTCTTCCAAAGAGCTACGCTTGCTTCTGACATTCAGCTCCTGCTTCTCGTATTAGACAAGGAGATCCCAAGATGTCCTTCCTGATTCCCTAATGCAGAACACCTGTCCACGGGTGTGGTATAAGAGGAGCTGCCGGTCCCTCCATGATCTCTAACTGCTGACTGGGTGAGTTGATGTTGTTTAACCATGAGTGACCGTGTAACATGCTGCCCGCTAGTGATGGCAAAGTGAAGCTTTCTGAACCAGTGAAGCTTTCCAGCCAATTGTATCGGAAAAAGGTTCATTCATTCAATGCATCGCAAACTCTACGATGACCTCTGCTGTTGAAAACTTGTAGTGCATATGTATCGAATAGCCCACCAGTATATTTTGGCCCAGTCTCTGTGGGTTGAACATGATTATGAAAAGTTGAACCAATAAATCATCTAATAAATACATGAATTCCTATATGAATAAAACTATTGTTTTTCAGGTTTGAATTGTGTCCTTGTTTGTGTATTTCAATTCTCTGTACATTGGAAAGAAGTTTAACAAACACTTATCTATATCTTTCTGCACCTTTGTGCATGTATGTTTGTGATCATACTAGCAGAATTATAAATAGATATATATATAGATATATATATAGATATATATATAGATATATATATATATATATATATATATATATATATAGCATGTAAGCAATATAATTTAAAAAAAGTGCTTCCTACTGTGCAGTTCATAGCAGTCATAGAGACTTATGTGAATTGTTTGAATGTGGGAAGTGATTTACAGAGGAAAGGTCAGTGGGGCAGTGATTGTGCTTTTGGGCAGGTTTCTTATGACAGGATATTGAAGTGCTTGTGGACACATGGGATGGGGCATGAAGTTATTATTGATTTTTATTGAGAAACACAATTTTCTCCACAGAATTGGGGTTGAGTCGGTTTCTTAGATACTGTTTCCCCTGCCTTACAAAAAAGGCGCTTACACGACACGATGAGGCAGGAATGCTCAAAAGATTACGTGCTAATACAAATAGATGTGGGTACACATGTTTGTGTTTGATTCAATATTTTAGCGTGTCTTCACTCCGTGGAATGTTTGATTCAGCCAAATATCTGGTGGTCTCCACAATAAAAATAAACATCCATAATTACACAATACAAATGACAGACTTTGTCTGCCTATTACAAACCTTGTTAGAGGAAATCAAATTGAAGTGCTCCCACATCTCGGAGCGACCTCTCTTTGCCACAGGTTCCAATGTAAATTTGCTCTTTGCTACTACTACAACAACACTGACTTTGACTGTATCAGCTGCTGTTTGTCCCTGGCGAGTGGAAGGATTAACATTAACCGAGAACACTGTCCGGTGGTGGGCTGCGACTACCAATGCAATCGGCTGAACCAGCACATGTCTGAAACCCATCCCTCCTACCTGAGTGTCTTTGAGTCAGACACACTGTGTGAGCCCTGAAGAGGCACGTGGCGCTGAGGGGAGAGCCCATCACTTTCTAACCCAGATGGAAGGAGCTCCATCTCTGGAATTACCGGGATAACCTTCATTCAGGTATGTCAATGAAAGACTTTGAAATGATGTGATAAAGTGTTCATCTCTTCCCTTCTTGGCTTCTCCCTGCAGCTATGCGGCCAGTCTCCAGCCGGCTAAAACCGTCACCACAGCGGCCATTTATCTCAAAAACATATGTCAGTTCATGACCTACTTCCAGGAAACGCCGCCCAAGGAGTGCAGACTGACCAGGGGCCAGATAGTAGGTGTCATACGGGCTTTGAAAGCCTCCACAGCAAACATGAACACACCGGTGCTCCTCCACCAACTAAAGGTCAAGTCGGACAAAGTTTCCCGTGAGACGCTGCGTACCTGTCAGTGGAGGGCCAAAGCCACCATCCCGAAGATCCTGGGTGAGTCTGCTGCCTTCAATAAGTCCGGCGTACAGGACGTGTTTTTCGGATTGACCTAACACTGTACACTGCTTCCCTTAGCTGCCATGGAGCAGGGGAAAAGCCCCTGGCTGCGGTACGCCTTTTTCGGACACTTCTCTGCCCTACTCGCATCCATCTACGGTCACCGGCCGGGCGTCTTCATCAACATGTCTGTGAGCGAGGTGCTTGAGGCCAAGGAGGAGGATAAGAAGGAGGTGGTGGTCATCGACGGGGATGCTGACCCCTACACCATCCCTGCACCAGGTTGTGTCATTTCAGTGGCGGAGCATAAGACGAACAGGGACTTTGGAGCCGCACAGATGTACCTGCAGCCCGAAGAGTACTCATGGTGTAGGAGGTGGCTGAAGCTGCGACCAAAATGCAACCACACAACACTTTATGGAGGGCCAGTCACCAACCTGCTCCAATGCATGCAGGGTGCCTGGATAGAAACGGGGCTACCAGGCGAGCCAAATTTCATAGACATCCGAACCGCAGTCTCGGCCCATGTGAGTATGACTGCCTTATCCGACATCGAATGCTTGTTTCATGGTCAAACACTTTCCCTTCTCTGGTCTAGGCCAAAAACTTCCACAGCATCGCAAGACTGATGTGCCATGATACGACCACTGCTGACCGCTTTTACGCCCTGGTCCTCAATCCGAAGCAGGCCCGGCTGCTACGTGGCCAGCTTGAAGAAGTGGTTGCAAAGGGGGTCTCCCCGTCGTCTTCTGTGTCTGAAATAATAACCGTTTGAATAAAAGCTTTAAACAAGGAATATTGTGTCTGTGGTTAACCCAAAACAATGCACCACAACCGGATTCACATTTAAGGAATCACTTAAAGTTTGCCTTGAGCGAGGTTCGATCCTCGGATCGTTCCATCCCCAACCCAAAGGCTCTTCCAACGAGCTACGGTTGCTGCTGAAAGTCAGCTCCTGCTTCTCGTGTTAGACAGGGATATTTGAGAAAGCAGATCCCAAAACGGTGAACCAAAAGCGGGTTCACATTTCAAACGAATGCCTCAACCAGGCTCGATTAGCAGATCTTTCCATCTCAAGCCAAAGGCTCTTCCAAAGAGCTACGCTTGCTGCTGAAAGTCAGCTCCTGCTTCTCGTGTTAGACAGGGATATTTGAGAAAGCAGATCCCAAAACGGTGAACCAAAAGCGGGTTCACATTTCAAACATTGCCCTCAACCAGGCTCGATCCGCAGATCTTTCCATCTCAAGCCAAAGGCTCTTCCAAAGAGCTACGCTTGCTGCTGAAAGTCAGCTCCTGCTTCTCGTGTTAGACAGGGATATTTGAGAAAGCAGATCCCAAAACGGTGAACCAAAAGCGGGTTCACATTTCAAACTTTGCCCTCAACCAGGCTCGATCCGCAGATCTTTCCATCTCAAGCCAAAGTCTCTTCCTGAAGCTACGCTTGCTGCTGAAAGTCAGCTCCTGCTTCTCGTGTTAGACAGGGATATTTGAGAAAGCAGATCCCAAAACGGTGAACCAAAAGCGTTCACATTTTAACTTTCCTTCAACCATATTCCGACTTTCCATCTTTACTTAGGCTCTTCAAAACCAAACGCTCGCTGGGTTTTGCTCCTCCTTATCAGGGATATTGGCAGATCTGTTAGACTGGAAACTTTAAGTCAGATAATTAGTGGTGAACATCCAGCGGGTTCCATTTCAAACTTTGTCCTCAACCAGGCTCGATCCGCAGATCTTTCCATCTCAAGCCAAAGTCTCTTCCAAAGAGCTACGCTCGCTGCTGAAAGTCAGCTCCTGCTTCTCGTGTTAGACAGGGATATTTGAGAAAGCAGATCCCAAAACGGTGAACCAAAAGCGGGTTCACATTTCAAACTTTGCCCTCAACCAGGCTCGATCCGCAGATCTTTCCATCTCAAGCCAAAGTCTCTTCCAAAGAGCTACGCTCGCTGCTGAAAGTCAGCTCCTGCTTCTCGTGTTAGACAGGGATATTTGAGAAAGCAGATCCCAAAACGGTGAACCAAAAGCGGATTGGAAAACCGACCAGTTTCCCAAACGAATGCCTGGTCATAGGAGGATTAGTAGAAACGGGAAAAACCACCAAAGTGTCCGAAAATCGTGCAACGACTTTGGACATCGACCAGGCCACCACGCCATCATCTCGTTCGCTCAGTCATCCATCCACGAAACCAACCGAACAGCCACAGTGCCCGGAATGATGCCTCCTGCCGGGGAGCGTCCGCTTGCTCCCCGACAGCCAGTTCTGCATGAGGCTCCGGTTCTTCCACCCCCGCCACTGTCCGAGGGCGTCCGAAAATACTGAGGTCTGAGTCGGATCCGAATCGCACAAACGCCGGTCTTCACGCCTGGAGGCCCGTGTTTCCGAAAACCGGGTTTCTGAAATCTGCGACCTGGTGGCCCAGTGATGTCAGCTGGAACTTTTTTTTCCGAGGCCGCTCAAAATTCTCCAGGCATTTTCTGAGCTTTCCTTCACATATTCCGACTTTTACTTAGTTTCTGACGGAGCCAAAAAAGTCTGGGTTTTTTTGCCCTCCTTATCGTCCCGACTGGAAACTTTAATTCCGTATTTTAAGTCAGATAATTAGTGTCTTTTTCATCCAGGACACCGAGCCTTCCTTCAAAGCGTCCTTCGGATATCTGATGAGATCTCCCGCTCTCTGGAACTGTTTATTTCATCCATCCACTGCACCTGCTGGTCTGCAATCACTGTCCGAGAATAGTGTGCCGTTTTTGGACATGGGCCGGGATCTGCCGCTCTCTGGAACTGTGCATTTCCTCCATCCAGGACACCCACCATTCCAGCATGAGTGTCCGAATAGTGCTTCCTCATCGGACATGGATATCTGGGAACTCCAGCATTTCATCCAGAAATAAACCTGGCATTTGGCAATCTTTTTAAAGCAGAGTGTGACCGTTTTTGGCCATGGGCAGGGGAGCACCTGCCTCTCTGGTGGCGGCGTTTTATTTGCAGCCACCATTCATGAGTGGAAGTTCTCCCGAGCACCGCCGGAGATGGGCGGAACTCCAGCCGGATGTGGGTCCAACGACCTGAGCAGACCCCCGGAACGTTCCCCGGGCTTTTGGACACGCTCAAGAACTCGCCCTCGCCCAGGTTCCGGAATCACAGCACCTCAAAGCCAGTTGATAACCCCTACTGTAGGGTCTTGAGTTCCAACAGAACACCTTTCTTCAAGGTAGCTCTTTACAGAGAGCTGGGATCCTGGGACAATCACTTCCAGGTGTGGGTGCTCTGCCTGCCACACACGTAACCCCTGGCCTATGTGCACACAGGATGACATTTGGTCGACACCACGCCCACAACCACGGTTACCATCTAGCTACGCCACATCCGCAAAAACTGTTCATACCCGGGCCGGCTCAAGTTCCACACAGCGCATCACGAGGCGCCCCTCGCTGCCCATCGATAGGTATCGCACCGGATCCAGATATACCACACCATGCTTCTGCAAACCAGCCCGGGCGGGCTTCCAGAACCAACTAGCACCGGCCACCAGGATGCAGCCCCTGTGTTGTATGGGTGTGACGACGACTGCCGGAGCCCATACCCCCGTTCCTACAGCCGTGCCGAGGTCCCCACCTCCCCTACCCCGGCTTAGCGATTGCTTATGTCACCAACGTCGCTGCATCCAGTACACCAAGGTCGTGCAAGTCAAGTGGAGTATCCATCAGGTCCCCCGGGGCCCATACGTCATCCCGTGGGGTGCGCGACACCTGTGGCGGGCATCGCCGGTATTGGCTTTCCCAAACCAGGTTAGGATACAGACATACACTAGGGCGTCGCTTGTTCAAGTTGCCCTACCCGGTCTCAGAGGCGCGGGTTTGCTGAGCAGCACGGAGTCATGTAACCCCTACCTGTCGAGGCCCAACCTTCCGTGGAGTCAGTGGCGCAAACCCTTCTACAAACAGACAACAGCTCTCTGGGACCCCCCATTACGCACAGGTAGCCTAGAATCAGGTCTGAAACGGGGGGACCTTTGGGTCAGAGTCCTACTACATTCCTTACCGCATGAATGTCCTCATAACATCCAGAGAATGTAAGAGAACCCTGCAGCTCAGGAGTTTAGCAAAGCGCCGAGTCCGAGCCTTGCTCAGGCCGAGGTCGGCGAGCAGCAGCTCGTTCTTAGTCGGCCACTTTGTCTATGGCTTCCCGCTGGGAGCCAGGAGAGTCACCTTCTTCGTCTGAACTCTGCTCGCCCTGATCACTGGAATGAGAGGGCGGTACTTGCATTCCTTTCGCTTCGCGCGCGTTCTAAAGACTCATCGAATTCGTACCTCACTGTCACATCAACAATGAGCGCCAGCTCATCCAACCAGCAGATCAGGTCCGGCGCGATGCACTCCCCGGAGGGCAGCATCCAGCCCTTTTCCCTTTCCACTTCCCATCCATGGCGCTCAGCCTCCGCGACAAGGACCTGGCACACCTTGTGGTGCCTCCGAATACGGCACCGCTTGACCTTCGGGCAGAGCGTGTCTGTGGCCTCCCCACAGTGTCGACAACTGACATCTACTGTATCGGTCCTTCCGCGATCCGCTAGCTCCCGGGTCGGGTAAACATTCGTTCTTAGCTGGACAGCCGCCGTAAAATCCCCAGGCTTCAGCTTGTTTGGCGGGTAGTTGTACAACCAGCAGTTGCTGATCTTGTCTGCTTCAAACGTCCGAATCCCTTTTCCCTGCACCAGTTGACCGGCCCATCTGTCGAATTCAACTTGACGCCACACGGGGCTACGCTCTTCCTCGGCCTCACCGTGCTGATAGGGTCACTGGTGCCCTGAACCGGACCCAGCTCCGGTACCTCGTCTGGTGACCCTCAGCCATGCCCTCTCTCAAACGCAACGTGATCAGTGGTCTCCAGAAACATCCACCTGACCATCTCGTCCTTAGAACGGGACAGGCCCAGGAGTCTCCTGGCCTGCATGGCCGGAACAATCATCGACAATTTAGGGATACCCAGACCACCGCTGCATTTCCTTGAGTAGAGGAGACAGTTTGTGGTACACCTAGCCAGGTGCAACCACCTCTTTACTGCTTGTCTTATGCTCCCATCCATTTCTGTCAGGGCCTTCGCAGATAGCATGCAGTGATCTGCCACGAAGATGACCCTCGGTACGGCAAACTAGCACAACAGGGACACCTTGTCAAGCGGACGTAATGGCGTCTTGGAGATTGCAACTACCCAGTCGTAGTTTGGCAACCATATCCTCAGCGAAGATCCCTGTCCACGGGTTCACCTGGACGCCCAGGTACTTGATTGATTCCTTAGGCCCGACCATGTGAGCTGTTCCGTTCAGCAGCCACGGCTCGCACCTGTTCACTTTGTACGACCTGCTGCCTCTCTTCTCTATCAGGAACCCGTGGCACTTACTGGGCTGGGTTCGCATTCCAGTGAGCTCGCAGAAGTCCACCAGGATATCAAGGTTGGCTCTCATGCCTTCCCAGGAATCACTCACTATGGCCAAGTCATCCGCCAATGCCATCGCAGTAATGGACTTCCCATTCACTGAGAAGCCCCGGCCCTCGCGTTCAAGTTGCTGGATAAGCGGATCCAGCGCCAGGTTAAAGAGGAGAGGGGACATGGAGTCACCCTGCTTCACTCCCACCTTCATGGTGATGTCAGTGGAACAACCCTCCTGACAGAGCACCTTTGTCACACGGTTCTCGTAGGAGTCCTTGATCAACTCCACCATGTGTTGGTCCAAGCCTTTCTGCACCAGAACACTCAGGAGGTGCTTGTGGGAGACGGTATCGAATGCCTTCGCAAAGTCGACGAACACAACCGCAAGGGAGCCATTTCCTGCCTTGCTGAGACTCATGCAACCTTCCAACAGCATGAGGTTTTCTGAACAGCCCGGAGAGGCAATGAAGCCCCTCTGGTGCGGGTGGCTTGGGCAGGCCACTGTCATCCTTTCCGTCAGGATCCGCGAATAAAGTCTCAGGACCAGGGACGCAATGGTTATGGGCCTCCATTGCCCCACGTCACCATGTAGACTAATGTCCCCGGTCTTCGGGAGAAGTGTCGTCCTGCACTTCTTGAAGACCTTAGGGATGCCTGCCGACACCAACTATGTAGAGAACATGTGAGCCAATTTAATCCATTCGGGGTCCCATTTGGACAGCGCCTCCTTGGTGATGGTAAATGGCCTGTACTTGTATAGCGCTTTTCTAGTCTTCTGACCACTCAAAGCGCTTTAACACTACACAACATCATTCACCCATTCACACCCATTCATACACTGATGACAGGAGAACTATACACAGTGACACCTGCCATCAGTAACTACCATTCACACACTGTAGTCGCAGCTACAGGAGCAATGTTGGGTTAAGTGTCTTGCCCAAGGACACAACGACATGCGGGTTAGCCGGGCCTGGGATCGAACCCACAACCCTCTGATTGGAGGACGACCATGCTCCCCACTCACCCACAGTCGCCCGACCGGGTGATGCCATCCGGGCCCGGGGAAGACAGGTTCTTGATGGGCTCTGACTTCGGCCGGATCGATTAGCTTCCCAAATCCTGCGTTGTCGGCAGTCCCGAAGCCCTCGAACTGACCCAGGCCCAGGAAGGCTCTGACTATGCTCCACCTCTCCCCGAAGACCGCCGACACTTCAACGAGTGGCATGGGGCAGCTTGCCCCCATCTGTCCGTCCAGGACAAACATAGCCAACTTGGCCCAGCCCAGCCAGGCCAACCGATAGAGGAACCGGCGCATCCTCACGCTACGCCTGACATCCATCCTGGGTGGGCGTCCAAGGACTCGTCTCCTGCCGGAGCGGCCCATTGCCTTTCGACCCAGCCTTCTGATCAGATTGAGAGAAGTCGACGCAACTGCCCCCTGGCAGCAGTCGTCTCTCCTGACGATCCTCGCTGAGGTGCTGCCTGTGGTACCACCCTCTCTCGGCACCCGCTTCCCTAGTAGGCCCCGCAGGACCCCTCTCAATCCGTGCACGGGTGCCGGTGGTACGGCGGGCTGCTTCCGCAATTCACGCCGCCGAATGGTCTCGAGCACGTGTCGACACTTCGACCAGACCTGCTGATATGTTTTACCGGTACCCAGTGAGGCAGCAAGTTCTTGGCAACTCGACAGGGTGGGCCTCCCTCCTTCGCAAAACAAGGCCAGCTTTTTGGTTTCCTCAGTCGACCACAAGCGCGTAGCAGTAAATTCACGGCGACGTTCAACCCCACGTAGACCTGCCCCGTCGTACTCGGCCAGAAGCGCCCGCCGCATATGCAACGAGCACCCCGCTTTAGTTCAAAAGACCCTAGGACAGTAGTCACACCGGAAACTGACATCCGGGGGGGGAATGTTTCCCCATACATGCTCCCGCAAGCATGCCTCCACCGGGTGCCGTGGTAGCGGGGACCCGTCACACACACCTGCCAGCGCCCCAGCCGGGCCGCCCAGATTAGGAATCGGTAGCATACTATTCGTGTTCACATCGCCGCACGCGCCCTGGCCAGTCGATTGGCCGACAAAGCTAGTTTCAACAGGCAGAGAATGTTGTATTCCAGAGCTCCTACTTCCGCTTCGCCCTGGAAACAACTCTTCCTTCATGCCCACTTGAGCACGGGGCAGGGCAAGGGACGTGCGAGGTAGGATTACCATTCGTCATCAACTGTGTGCGCTTCTTCGGGTTTTCAAAATCGACCGGGGGAAGGCAACCCTTCCTCCTACTCCGCGTAGACGGCCCCGCCAACATGGCATCCCCCTCGGGGCCAGATCTTGACGACGCACTCTCACCATCCACCAACAAGTGGCCAGGATGGGCTGCAGAGACGGACTCGCTCCGGGCCCTATCCCCGGAGTTAGAGTCACCATCCACAGAGAACGTGAGCTTACGCCGACTTCGCAACACCCTAGGTGCAGCGCTCACTCCACCTCGCTCCGCATGCGCTGAGCCCCGTCCAGGTCTAGGGTCAACAGCAGGCCGGGCAAAGCACGCCCGCTGCACCTCCAGTGGGACAAGGACCCCGCCACAAGCGGGCTTCACAGGGGTCTTCCGGCCGGAAGCCCTGTTACTTGCGTTCAACTCCGTCGGATCGCCCCTCCAGCGATTCAGGGAGACTGTCAGCCGACAAAATCTACGGGATCCGAGAGGCGTCAGCCCCCTTCCCCCGAGACCTTT
>BMAF01002771.1:27500-90212 GCA_014132575.2 Gasterosteus nipponicus
TTTTCTCTTGGTAGAATTTGATATAAAAATTCTTTCAGGTTTCATCCAGAGGGGAGCCAAATGGATACACCTTTCCAAGTAAAAGTACCCTAATGATTGTGGGGAGGTCAAGGGGAAAACAGAGGTCGGCCATTAATACATGTTTTTGTATTTTTCTCTTTTTTTGGTTTTTGGAGGGTTAGGATTAGGGGTTTGAGGCATCAAATGTATCTATATTGGCGGTGATTGGGAAAGTAGTCGGGCATCGTTTTCCGGACTTAATTCGGCCGTTCCCGGCCTCGGGAGGTGTTTGGAGATTTTAGCGGTGGAGACTAAGTCCAACGCCCGGATTGATTCCGGGCTTTTCCCTATTTTTCTGAAAATCTATCAAAATAACGTAATTAGAGGGAAGGGGTTAGGGTTCGGAACAATGTGGGAAACCCCGTAAATTTCACTCTCATTTTTGTGACTTTGGATTTAGTCTCCAGAGCGAAAATCTCCGAAAGTCCTGATCTCCTTCGGGCTTTACCGTCCAATAGACGAACTTACAGCGGACATCAAGAAACTAGTACCCTCCCGTAGGTAGGAACGGGGTCCCTGAGAACTTTCCAAGATGGCACCGGCGATGGCTGCCACGGTGAAATATATAATTATATATATATTATATATACATATTATATATACATACATATATACACATATACATATGACACTTATTAGTTAAAGTCAATAATCAGGCCAAGTTCAAAACCTAAATCTAGGAAATGAAAAAGATTCTAACACAAAAGGTGGGTGTTTAACAAGGAGGCATCCATCCACCCATCCATCGTCAAACCGCTTATCCTGCACACAGGGTCGCGGGGGGGCTGGACTCCATCCCAGCCAACTTCGGGCGATAGACTGGGTTCATCCTGGACTGGTCGCCAGCCAATCGCAGGGCTACACAGAGACAAACAACCATTCACACATCTACGGGCAATTTAGAGTCCCCAATTAACCGGATCCCCCGAGCATGTCTTTGGACTGTGGGAGGAAGCCGGAGAACCTGGAGAGAACCCACGCAGACACAGGGAGAACATGCAGACTCCACACAGAAAGGCCACTGGAAGGAGTCAAACCCAGGACCTTTTTGCTGTGAGGCGACAGTGCTAACCACCACGCCACCGTGCCGCCCTACAAGGAGGTATTTAAATCCTTAGCGGAGAGACACTAAAAATTGTGTTTACTTATCTCTTGTGGATTTCATATAACGAAAACCCCAAAGTTTGGCCTCCGGCCCCCAGAAAACATCCTTGGGGCAGAGGACACTCAACTGCCACCCCACAATGGGGATCTATTGGCAAAGCAGTAGGTCAATAAACATTTTGAACACTGTCCCGTGGTGGTGATTGGTAATGACCGAATAGGTACGTTCCTACTGGGATAGCAAAAAAAAAAAAAACGACATATCAACTGTCTAAATTTGAGACATTTGAGAATCAACGTGATGTTTTGTTTTTAGAAGTCAACATTGGCATTATTTTGCTGAGAAAAAAAAAAAAAAGCTCCCCACACTTAACCTCCATGTAGCAAAAACATGGTGTGTGTGTGCACATGAATATGCACTGTACACACATCATATGGATATGCAATGTGCGTCCAATAAACGCGGCCATCAGGGTTGTCAACATTAACGTGCAGGTGAACGGGATAGAGCTCGTCAAGTCAAGAGTCGTTAACTTCCGGCACATGTACAGTGTTGCGGCCAAACGCTTGACAATTTGAACGGCAGGCGGCAGTTAGTCCAATTTAAGTTCGGAGGGGGGGGTTGTTATGTTTTAATTATAGATTTGTTGAAAAACCTTATTAAAAGCTCTTAGCTCTTCTAAAATGGTTATTTAAAAACTTTAGTCTCACACAGCTCGGGCCGCCCTTTGAGTCAGTCTTTCCAACTGAGCTCAGTCGGAATCCGGATCAGCAATCTCAGGGAGGGGAATGGGAAAACTGTACAGGAGAGAGGTTAAGGTGGGGCTAGGAATGAGATTGCGATCCAGACTAGGAATAGTGCTAGGAAATGGGCCCAGCTGGAGGCAGTGGTCTGGCCCAGATCAAGCCCGGGGGTCAGGGTGAGAGTCCAGTACTGGCCTGGTGTCAGATTGGGCCATGTTCAGTTCCAGGCACCGACAGGGCCCGTGTTCTATCATTTTCTGTTACTTGTTGAGAACTGCTACTTTTTTTCCAAGTTTATTTGACACGCCCATAATATTTTGCAACCCTGTCGGTGAACGATGTGTTAACGTTGATTTGACGGGACCTTTTCCCAAAACTGGGGATGGGTTTGAATATATTCTAACAGCCACAGACTACTTTTCAAATTGGGTTGAAGCATTTCCATTGCGGACCAAAAACGGCAGCAGAAGTGGGACTCCATATTTGTTTCATGATCTATCGACATGGTTGTCCAAAAAGAATCCTTTCGGATCAGGGAAGGGAGTTTGTTAATCAAGTATGCGTGTACAATCCTGAACTTACAACTTTGTGGGGTTATGTACGTTTTTTTAAATAATTCCTGTTTTTTCAGCTCAACACAAACCTCAGAGATGCTGGGCATAGAGGAGTGTAACAGCGGCCTATCATCCACAAACAAATGGCGTGGATGAGAAAAACAAATCACAACATCAAACGGTAAGTTTACTTATCGGGTTTTTGTAAAGGTCAGAGTTTTTTTGTGAATGAACAATTGTTCTCAATTAACCTGCCTGTTAAAATACAGGTAAAAAAGATGTTTGTACTCTTGTACTGCTTGCTGTATGCAGTGCATGATAGGAGTGATAAATGGCACTAAATTGTTGGTTTGTCTTGCTTCATTTCACATCCTAGAGCCCTCGCCAAGCTTGTAAATGAAAGGCAGGACAACTGGCATGTCTGCTGTGGGTGAGTGGGGAGCAGTTGTCCTCCAATCAGAGGGTTGTCGGTTCGATCCCAGGCTCTGCTAACCCGCATGTCGATGTGTCCTTGGGCAAGACACTTAACCCAACATGCTCCTGTAGCTGTGAATGTTAGTGACTGATGGGCAGGTGTCACTGTGTGTGGTTCTCCTCTCATTAGTGTATGAATGGGTGAATGATGTCATGTAGTGTCAGAAGACTAGAAAAGCACTATACAAGTACATTTACCATTCCCATTCTTGGAGGCAACATTTGTTTTCATTACGATCCAAAGTCCATACAACAACAAAACATACAGCATTTATGTTGATTTATGGACGAGAGCCAGGTTCTACCCACCTACGTTCCTATTGACCTGCCGGTAAGTTGGTGTCTTTGGGTTTCTTTTTTCTCTTGACTCCCGTAATATGCTGCCATTAATACTTCTGAGTGTATTTATTATTATGCCTTTTATTGTATACAGAGCTAAAACGCTTAAAGTAGCGTTAGGTCTAATCAATTCGAACCGATCTGTTTATGCAGTGGCAGCAATTTTCGACACAGGCTCGGTCATGTCATTTTTGTATTCAAGTAACATTTTTATATTTCAGCTTTCAACCATCACTGTACCAAGTGAAAACAAGTGTGATGTGGTACTTCGGGAACAGCAATAGGCAATGAGATTGCAAATTTAAAAGCAGCAGGCAACATAGAAAAAACAGCCAAGAAAGGCAAAGGCAGGATTATGCCAAACAGATCTCGTACAATGTTTGTGATGAGTTCCTGCTTTATAACATGAGGAAACGAGGCAAAATTGAGCCGGATTTCTCTGGTTCTTATTTAATTAGACATGTCAGTGGCAAGCTTGTCACACTGTCAAATTCTCAAGGTCATGCTGATCAAGGTCTGCTCATCGATCCAGTGGGAAATGAGGGTTCATATAAGAGGAAAGTAGTGCGAAACTGGAGGTAATGTTTAGGGTTGAGAAACACATTGATGATCTTTGTATGCCAATCAATTTTACATTCATGTTTAAAGTGTTGATGTAATGATGAAAAGTTTTCATGATACACAATCATTGTGTGTCTTTTTTTTTTTTTTACTGTTTTGACAATTAGAAACTACTTGCAGAAGGCAAAACTGTCAACACACACAGAATAATGGACAGTCCAGAAAATGCCACACAACCAACAGCAGGACGCCTGGAGCTGTGGCATTTTGGTGTTGATGGTTAGATCTGGAAGTTTAAACTTCCAAACCGTGATTTATTGAAGCATATCAACTATAATCTGTCAGTCTTTTGCTTTGAAGTACTTAACATCCAAGGTGTAAAGGAACAGATTATAGTCAGACTGACAGCAGTGGTCTGTGCAGGCGGTTGAAATCCCACATCGACGGTCCCTCACTGCGTGTCACCCCCCATCTTGTCTCTCCTTTATTCCTGTCCGGTCATTAAAGGCATGAAAACATAAAAAATGTGGATTGTACTTTCAATATCTGCTACCCCTTAAATATGGATGTATAAAATGTGATTAATATGATGCCATTCATCCTACAGTGGAGGTGAGGTGATTAGCAGTCTTACATGACTGCATTGAGTAGCGGGAGCAATATTTGATATGGTGTTATTGTGCTATCAAAATATGCTTTTATTTGATGTACAGAGGTAGAAAACCATAAATCTATACAGAGCCATCGATTTATGCGGCGGTAGCGATTCTCAACAAAGCAGCAAAAATCGACAGAACACCTGCCCTCCAGCATTGTGGACCAGATAGCAATGGACGAGTTGGCAAGTAGTTGTTTGTAGTGACCTCTGCCATAGGAAATCACTTTGTCCATTGCCACCGTATCCAAGGGGGGCAAATCCTGCAGGCCCGCCGATAGTTCTCCAAATTATTTCCGTTAGCAAGGGCCGGTTTTAGAGCATCCCTTCCGCTCAAGAATGACTTCCGATGGCCGCAGGATGAGCCATTGGATTGTCAACACATTTTAAGAGGTAAGTAGGACACGCAAGAAAAAGAAGATTTTCTTTTTCAGTTATTATAGTTTTGGCTTTTTATGCTTTAATCAGAAGACACAAAGACAAGGGGGGAGTTTGTTTGCATTAAACAATAGGCTCGCTTTTATTTTCAAATCTGTTCTTTCGTGATCCAGTACTCAAATTCATTCATGATAAATAAGTATAAAAACATGATTTATGAAATATACTTCAAGAGATTAAAATGTAATATTGGACATAGAACCAACATTTAAAAAGCAGCATGGCTTAAGGTTGAAAGATAATAATGTTTCGGCCAAATAGCCTTCATAGGACTGCAAGGGGGGTGAATGACAAACAGGGAACATATATAGAAGAGAGAAGGCAGGAGAGTTTGAGTGAGCGCTTTTGATTGGTTTAAAATCTTCATCACACCTGTATTGGTTATTTCACCTTATGTTTTCTATTATACTAATTAGAGTGGCAATTAGGTCAATAGTCACCCCAATTGAGTGGATGAGGAGAAGGCGTAACGGAGAGTTCTTTGAGTCCTTTGATTGTGAACACGCAGGCCGGAAGAACAGCTGACTAACATCAGGAAAACATTACGTTTTGTATTTCTTGTTAGATATTAAAAAAAGATTTCTATTGGCCCTAAACTGGCGTTCAGGAAGAGCATGTCCTCTCGCCACAACACAAGATCCAATCACATGCAATGTGTGGTCTTCTAACATAACGAACAAAGCGTGAGTGTTGTATGGTGCTTGGTGTGTCTAAATCTTATCCTTATCTGACCTGGGTCTGCCTGGTTGACACTTTCTGCTTTTCCTCTGGCCTTGAACTTCTCAAGACAGTGACTCCCTAAATGAGCACTATGGAAGAGCTTTTGATTATCACTTTAATAAATCTATTCTACATCCAACTGTAGGGGTAGAATTAAGGGTTTTTGTCATCCAGGCAAAGGCTTGTAGTAAAGGCTGTATACAGTTGTTGATGTGATATTTAAAGGACTTTGATTAGGATTTAAAATTGGAACTCATGATATCCCAAAGAATTAAAACTGAACTGGCACAGTTAAGTAACGGTAAGGTGCGGGGCCCTCCGGAGAGAGCCACGTGGGGGAACTGGCACAAGGAGGGGTTATGTTTTTAATAAAATTAAAGGGTTAAAATTTGTTAGAAAACCTTTTTAGCAAAACTTTATAGTTTTAGTATATATACACTATACACATATAGTAAAGTCTGAAGACAGACTATACCCAATGTATATTTATTAAAATATTCTGGTCCATTGGTAAGTGTGACGGTTTTTACTTTTTATGTTTTTTCCTTTTTGGTGAGTTTTTTATTTTTATTTTCAATTTAATTTTCGAACATGTATAAAAGGAAAAAAAAAAATATATATATAAAAAAATAATAACAAATAACTAAGAGCTAAGACACAAAAAAAAAAAAAAAAAAGAGTTCGAAAAAAAAGTGGGAAGAGAAGCATGACACTTATTTGATGTCCCACCCCTTTTCAATTGCTCTTCAGCCTGTAACCACACAGAATACTACATAACACACCTACATACACTTCACAAATATCCATACAAATACAATCACAAAAACAAACATACACCACATACATATCCCTGCAAACATACATATAACATTACATACACTAATAATAATAATAATATGTATTTATTTAATAATGAGGATATACCATATACACCATATACAGTGCAAGTATTCACAGCGCTTCACTTTTTCCACATTTTGTTATGTTACGTCCTTATTCCAAATGGATTAAATTCATTATTTTTCCTCAACATTCTACACACAACAACCCATAATGACAAAGTGAAAACTGTTTTGGGGTTTTTGCAAATCTGTTAAAAATAAAGAACAAAACATAACATGTACATAAGTATTCACAGCCTTTGCCATGACACTCAAAAATTTAGCTCAGGTGCATCCTGTTTTCACTGATCATCCTTCAGATGTTTCTACAACTTGATTGAGTCCACCTGTGCTAAATTCAGTTGATTGGACATGATTGAGAAAGGCACACACCTGTCTATATAAGGTATCACAGTTGACAGTGCATATCAGAGCATTAACCAAGCCATGAAGTCCAAGGAATTAGCTGTAGACCGCCGAGACAGAATTGTATAAAGCCACAGATCTGGCGAAGGGTACAGAAAGATTTCTGCAGCATTGAAAGTCCCAATGAGCACAGTGGCCTCCATCATCCAGAAATGGAAGAAGTTTGGAACAACCAGGACTCTTCCTAAAGTTGGCCGCCCAGCCAGACTGAGCGATTGGGGGAGAAGGGCCTTAGTCAGGGAGGTGACCAGGAACCTGACGGTCTCTGACAGAGCTCCAGTGTTGTTCTATGAAGAGAGGAGAACCTTCCAGAAGGACAACCATCTCTGCAACACTCCACAAATCAGGCCTGTTTGGTAGCGTGGCCATACGGAAGCCACTCCTCAGTAAAAAGCACATGACAGCCCGCCTGGAGTTTGCAAAAAAAGCACCTGAAGGACTCTCAGACCATGAGAAACAAAATTCTCTGGTCTGATGAAACAAAGATTGAACTCTTTGGCCTGAATGCCAAGTATCGTGTCTGGAGGAAACCAGGCACTGCTCATCACCTGGCCAGTACCATCCCTACAGTGAAGCATGGTGGTGGCAGCATCGTGCTGTGGGGATGTTTTTCAGCGGGAGGAACTGGGAGACTAGTCAGGATTGAGGGAAAGATGAATGTAGCAATGTAGAGACATGCTCCAAAGCGCTCTGGACCTCAGACTGGGGCGACGGTTCATCTCTCAACAGGACAACGTCCTGAAGCACACAGCCAAGATAACAAAGGAGTGGCTTCAGGACAACTCTGTGAATGTCCTTGAGTGGCCCAGCCAGAGCCCTGACTTGAACCCGATTGAACATCTCTGGAGAGATCTGAAAATGGCTGTGCACCGACGCTCCCCATCCAACCTGATGGAACTTGAGAGGTTCTGCAAAGAAGAATGGGATAAACTGTCGTTTTCACTTTCTTTATGAGTTGTGTGTAGAATGTTGAGGAAAATAATGAATTCAATCCATTTTGGAATAAGGCTGTAACATAACAAAGTGAGAAAAGTGAAGCGCTGTGAATACTTTCCAGATGCACTGTATACTAATATGTGTATGTATGTGCTGAGTAGTTATACCAGTCACCTCCCCTCTTAATCACAGTAGCTGTTGAAAATCACCAGTCTTTGCTTGGACTTTGCTTCAGCTCTTTTTGAAGTTTATTCCAGACCTTCACACTACTGACTGAAATGCACATTCTCTTCATGGTGGTTTGAACCCTCAAGGTTCTGAAGTTAACAGTAAACAGTTTTTGCATGTTATCTGGTAGTTTATTTCTAGCTTTTATAAATCTGCAAAGCTGTTGGAAATTCTACTAGATCTGGCAGTTTGAGGAAGCAGGACTGTAAAAATAATAAGCTAGTATGGTCGTGGAATCCTGCCTTTATGAACCATTCTGATGGCTCTTTTTTGTAAAGTGCAACGGTCGCAGCAGGGTTTTATAGGTGTTGCCCCATACTTCCGCACAGTAACTCAAGTAAGGCAAAATAAGTGAGCAGTATAGAATATGTAGTGCAGCATAATTTTAGAAAATGTTTAGCTTTGCTGAGAACAGCAATACTTCTCGATATTTTAGACTGTATTTAATGCGGTTTCCAGCAAATCTTATGGTCTATCATCACTACCAAAAACGTAATTTCATTTACTCTCTCCGACACATCTATTTAGGATTTGCAAATTGTTATGCTTTTGCAATTACTAAACGTAAACCTAGTCTTATCCAAGTTCAATGATTTAAGTTGATTTCAGCTAAAAGCTGCTGCAAATTATCACCATCTGCAAACAAAACAAACAAGTATTTTAGAAACTTTTACTGATGTCATTAATATAAAGAGTTTTGGTTCCAATACTGACCCCTGGGGGACACGACAATGTCCAAGAAAGATGACTGGTGGTAACTCATTTTCACAAATTGTTGTCTGTTACTTAGATAGCTTTCATCCAGTGCAAGACTACTCTTCTGATAGCGCTCCCATTTCTTAATATTTCATGATTTATTGTGTCAAATGCTTTTTTGAGTTCAATAAATATGCCAACTGCAGATTTATTTTTGTCTAAGGAGCTGGTGACTTCTATTAATTCAAGGACTGCCATAGCTGTGGATCTTTCATCTAAATCCGTATTGGCTTTCAGAAAGGAGTTTGTTTTATTAAGGTATACAATCTACCCACATAATTTTGGAAGTAGAGAAACAGGCCTATAATTTGTGAAATGGTGTCTGTCCACAGATTTATAAAGTGGAATGACTTTTGCAATTTATCTTTTCGGGAGATTTACCCACTTGAAATGACAGATGAAAGTCAGGCTGAGTAATTTCCTCAATTACCTTCTTGATTATTGTCATGTCAATGCCATCATTGTCAGTTGACCTTTTTTTTATTTTTACATTTACTGACAATATCCCACATTTCTTTCTCCACTGCAGTGAGAAACATTGAATCAGTATTTATGTTGATTAATGTTTCATTCAGCGCTCCAGCTGTTGAAGGCTCTGGGATTTTCCGGCCAGTTTGGGTCCCACACTTAGACAATATTTATTGAAATTATGAACCACATTTTTACTGTCCTCAATTTTCATCATTTGTAAACTGAAACTTTTTTCCAGAGTTTTTCTTGATAATATTATTTTCATACATTCCAAATCCCGATCATATTTTTCTTATTTCTATCTAGTAATTCACTGTAGTAATCCTGTTTAGCTATTCGTAAAATAGAAGTTTGTGTGAGGTGTGTTCTGGTGATTGCTCAATCCAGTTAATAGAGCTCTTTTTAGCGATTTGTTCGCTGCTGAGGGGGCCTTGGGTTTGGAGGAGATTGTTCGATCCAGGTGATTTTAGATTACAGGCCTTCTCCATGATGCCCTCACACAGCTCGGGCTGCCCCCGGAGTCCATCCTCTCAACGAAAGCACAGTCAGAATCTGGATCACCAATCTCAGGGAGAGGAATGGGGGAAAAAAGGGGTACAGGAGAGCGGTTAACATTGGGGTTAGGGTGATCAGGATTCGGAATAGTGCCGACCGGAGGCAGTGGTCTGGCCTAGATCGAGATGGGCCTCACGGTGAAATGAAATGTTTGTCCAGGTGTTTCCTTTTTAACACAACCGGCAACAAAAATTGTGGTGTCACTGATCGAAAAGATGGATGGACGTCTCGACAGCTGAAGCAAGTCAAGTCAAGTCATTTTATTTTGTATAGCCCAGAATCGCAAATTACAAATTTGCCTCAGAGGGCTTTTTTTCAGTCTGTACACATACAACATCCTCTGCCCCGAAACCCACCATCGGCACAGGAAAAACTCCCCAAAAAAATGAAAAAACCCTTACAAGAGGGAAAAAAGGGAAGAAACCTTAGGGAGAACGTCAGAGGAGGGATCCCACTCCCGGGATGGACAGACTACAATGGATGCCATGTGTACAGAATGAACAATGTATAATACATGCAATTCCTATGACAGAAATGATTCAAGTAATTGTGAGTAGTAAGCCAGGGCGCACAGCAGGACCACTGCAGAGGCAACCACCATCAGATAGAACCACCATCCACAGAAGCCTGTGGGGAGGGAGAGCACAGAGATTTTTAGGAGAGGGTAATGTCGGTTTATGAGTAAAGTAATATGATTAATATCTAAAAAATGATGATGATGATGATGGCAGCAGCAGGCGTCAGCATGGCCACGGTAGGTGTCAGGACCAGGGTCCCGAAGGAACCACGATCTACGGAGACCTGATAGGGCGAAAGCACAAAAAAACTCCCGGAAAGAAGCTGAATTAGTCATGTGCATTAATAAAACTTGAATTATGGTAGAACGAGAGCGTAAGAGAGGAGCTTGGTGTGTCCTAAGAATTCCCCCGGCATTCTAAGCCTATAGCAGCTTAACTAAGGGCTGGTCCGGACTAACCTGAGCCAGCCCTAACTATAGGCAGAATCAAAGAGGAACGTTTTAAGTTTTACTTTAAAAGAGCTGACCGAATCTGCCCCCCGGACTGAAAGTGGAACCTGGTTCCACAAAAGAGGAGCTTGATAACTGAAGGCTCTGGCCCCCAGCCTACTTTTTAAAACCCTAGGAACAACAAGTAACCCAGCATCTATGGAGCGCAGTTGCCTTGTAGGGCAATACGGTGTTACAAGCTCTTGAAGATACAACGGTGCCTCACCAGCAAGTGCCTTGTAGGTGAGGAGAAGTACCTAAAATCTATTCTTGATTTAACAGGGAGCCAGTGCAGAGAAGTTAATACAGGAGTGATATGATCCCTTTTCTTAGTTCTTGTTAATACACGTGCTGCAGCATTCTGAATCAGCTGGAGAGGCTTAAGAGATTTATAAAAGCAGCCTGATAACAAAGAATTACAGTAGTCCAGTCTGGAAGTGACAAACGCATGAACTAATTTTTTTTCTGCATCACTTTGAGACAGGAAGTTCCTGATTTTTGATATGTTACGTAGATGAAAATAGGCAGTCCTTGAAGTCTTCTTTTATATGAGAGTTGAAGGTCATATCCTGGTCGAAGAGAACTCCTAGATTCCTGACGGTGCTGCTGGGTACCAGAGCAATTCCATCCATAAAAACTGTATCACGCGACAGCTGGCTTCGAAGGCGCTCTGGTCCTATCAGGATAACTTCCGTTTTTTCTGAGTTTAGCATCAGGAAGTTGCCGGTCATCCAAGTTTTGATGTCTCCAAGACATTCTTGGAGTCTAACTAACTGGTCCGTCTCTTCTGGTTTGATCGACAGATACAGTTGAGTATCGTCTGCATAACAATGGAAGTTTATGCGGTGTTTCCTGATAAGATCGCCCAAAGGAAGCATATAGAGGGTAAATAAAATCGGTCCAAGTACAGAACCTTGTGGGACTCCGTGACCAACATTGGTGGTCTTTGAGGATTCACCGTTTACAAGCACAAACTGGGATCGGTCCGATAGGTAGGATTTAAACCAGCTGAGTGCAGTTCCTTTGATACCAATTAAATGTTCTAGTCTCTGCAACAGGATACAATGGTCTATGGTATCAAATGCGGCACTGAGGTCCAGCAAGACAAGAAAAGAGATGAGTCCTTGGTCCGATGCAAGTAGAAGATCATTCGTAATTTTCACCAGTGCTGTTTCTGTACTGTGATGCACTCGGAATCCTGACTGGAAATCCTCGAACATAGCATTGTTTTGTAGAAAGTCACATAATTGATTTGCGACGGATTTCTCAAGGATCTTAGAGAGGAAGGGAAGATTAGAGATAGGTCTGTAGTTAGCCAACACCTCTGGAGCAAGAGTAGGTTTCTTAAGAAGAGGTTTAATTACAGCTACCTTGAAGGACTGTGGTACATGTCCTGTCAACAAAGACAGATTCATAATATCTAATAAGGATGTGCTAACTAAAGGAAAAACTTCCTTAAGCAGTTTGGTCGGAATCGGATCCAAGAGACAAGTAGAAGATTTAGACTTTGAAAATAAAGAAGTCAGTTGATCAAGGTTGATGGAAGAGAAGGCATCCAAACAGGCATCAGGGCCCACTGCTGCATCCAAGGTTCCTACATCGGAGGACAGGTCGGCACTGGTTGAAGGCAGGAGACCATCAATTTTCTCTTTGATAGTCAGAATCTTATCATTGAAGAAGTTCATGAAGTCGTTACTAGTGAGGTCCAAAGGAATACACGGCTCGACAGAGCTATGACTCTCTGTCAGTCGGGCTACAGTGCTGAAGAGAAACCTGGAGTTGTTTTTATTTTTCTCTATTAATGATGAGTAATAAGATGCTCTTGCGTTACGGAGAGCCTTCTTATACGTTTTAAGGCTGTCTTGCCAAACTAGCCTAGATCCTTCTGATTTGGTGGAACGCCATAATCGTTCAAGCTTCCGCACAGTTTGCTTTAGGTTCCGTGTTTGAGGGTTATACCACGGAGCAGACTTCCTTCTTGTTGCTATTCTTCTTTCCAGAGGAGCAATAGCGTCCAGCGCCACTCTCAAAGAGCCTGTAGCAGTATCGACAAAATTATCGATCTGAGACGGACTGAGGTTCTCACAGGAGTCTTCTTGTATCTTGAGGCAGGGCACCGAACTTAGAGCAGAAGGAATGGCTTCTTTAAATAAGGCTACAGCGGTATCCGATAAGCGTCGACTGTAGAAACCTTTGGCAGGAGGAGGTGGTTCTGATAGTAGAAATTCAAAGGTTATCAGACAATGGTCCGACAGGAGAGGGTTCTGTGGAAAGATTGTTAAATGTTCAATCCCAATCCCATACACAAGAACCAAGTCAAGAGTGTGGTTAAAACAGTGAGTTGGTTTATTTACACACTGACAGAAACCAATTGAATCTAACAATGAAAGGAATGCAGTACTAAGGCTGTCGTTGTCGACATCCACATGAATGTTAAAGTCACCCACAATAATTACCTTGTCCGTTTTAAGGACCAAACTCGTTAAGAACTGTGAAAATTCAGAAAGAAATTCTGAATAAGGACCTGGGGCCCTGTACACTATTACAAAGAGAACCGGCTGGATTATTTTCCAGGTCGGTTGCGAAAGACTGAAAACCAGGCTTTCAAATGAGTTATAATCCACCTTAGGTTTAAAGTTTATTAAAAGGCAGGAGTCATAAATAGCTGCCACTCCCCCCCCCCCTCGGCCTGTGCCTCGGGGAATGTGAGTATTAACATGACTCGGAGGAGTCGCTTCATTTAAACAGAAATATTCCCCATTCAACAACCACGTTTCAGTAAGACAAAATACATCAACATGGTGATCTGATATTAGTTCATTTACCAAAACAGCTTTAGATGACAGAGATCTGATATTCAAAAGACCCCCCTTTAATTCTCCTATTTTGTTGCACTATTGCATTATTAGTTTTAACTTTAATTAAGTTATTTACTACAACTCCTCGGTTGTTTACCTTTAACTTAGATAAGTGTGTCCGTGGGGCAGACAAGGTCTCTATAGGGTTCATTATGCTGAGTGACTGCTCAGATTGAAGCGCAGAGAAGTGTGTAAGACTGCGACTCTGCTCCCTGGTCTGAACTCTGGGTCATGGATTAAGTCCACTAAGAAACTGGGTCAGGTTCTTAGAAAGAAGTTCAGCTCCGTCCAAAGTGGGATGGATGCCGTCCCTCCTAATCAGACCAGGCTCTCCCAAAACGTCTTCCAGTGATCAACGAAGCCCACATTATTTACTGGGCACCACCTCGACAACCAGCGGCGGAATGACGACATGCGGCTATACATGTCGTCACTTGTCAAGTTTGGGAGGGGGCCAGAGAAAACTACGGTGTCCGACATTGTTTTAGCGTATGTACACACCGATTCCACATTAACTTTAGTGACCTCCGAGCAACGTAATCGGGAGTCATTACCGCCGACATGTATTACAATCTTACTGTATTTACGTTTATCCTTAGCCAGCAGTTTAAGATAAGACTCAATGTCGCCCGCTCTGGCTCCCGGTATACATGTAACTATGGTCCCTGGTTTCGCTAACTTCACGTTCCTCAGAATGGAGCTACCTATCACCAGAGTTGGCTTCTCAGCGGGTGTGTCGCTGAGTGGGGAGAAGCGGTTTGAAACGTGAAGTGGTTGGTGGTTAACCGTGTGCTTCGACTTAGACTTATGCTTACTCCGGACAGTCACCCAGCCTCCCGGCTGCTCAGGGGTTGCCGGGGGACGGCTAGCAGGAGCGAACGCTACGTCTATGTGGCCCGCACCGGCTACGGGGGTGGGCTGGGTAACTACAGCGGCTAACGACTGAGCTTCCATGGTGCGGAGCCGTGGTTCTAGCTCACTAAGCCTCGCCTCCAATTTATCAAATATACTACACTTCTTACATGTACCATTATCCGTAAGGGAGGCAGAGGAATAGCTAAACATGTGACACACCGAGCAAGAAAGAGCAGGAGAGGCAGGGAGGGAAGACATCACCAGGTTAGCTGCTAAGCTAATGCTAACGCTAATAGAAGTAACGTTGACGCTAAACAACGTCCAAGCAACTATTCGATGGAGCGAAAATTTGCTAGGCGGTGAGGCGTTTAACAGCGCCTCACATAGATAAGAATTCACCGTTGTGATGAAAAATATCACGCTACAGTCAACTCGGTATAGCTAGAGCTGTGAAAAGTTCGATGACATCAAACACGCTGGTAACAGGAAGTGACGCAACACGCTTACCGTCACCGCTCAGCAGGTGAGCTTGAAGTCAACCACTACCACTCCAGCACTGTCTCACATTACATTACAGGTCACTTAGCAGACTCTTTTATCCAAAGCGACTTACATTACACTTTAAACCCATGGCTTTTTCACATTTTTGCCTGGGGAGCAATTAGGGGTTAGGTGTCTTGCTCAGGGACACCTTGACATGGAACATGGGGCAGCCAGGAATCAAACCAACAACCTTGTGCTTCCCAGCCTTCTCTAACCCCTGCGCCATGACGACCCCCAGGATCTCACCACAGGCACCTGTAATATGATTAACAACCAGAATGTGGAGCTCAACCTCCGCTTGGTGGTAGATGATTATGAATACGTGATTTTTGTGACTGCCTCTCGTTGCCCCCCATTGAAGAGGATTACCGTGGGTGCCTGCCCGAGGCGAGGGGGCCCGGCATCAGCGGGGGAGCCTCCTGCCACTGCTGTAAAAGCTCTGCTGCCAAAAATGGGCACCCTGTGTCCCTGCTGTGTATGGATTACAAGCTCCTGTCCAAGGTCTTTGCCTCCAGGCTGAGGAAAGCTATAGTGGAGGTGGCTTCACACTTGTACAGGGACGTTGAGTGTGCTGAAGATAAACTGCGGCCTGTGTGCTCCTTTTTTTTAATGTGTAGAGGAGTCCGGCAGGGGTAGTGTCTGGTTAGTTTATAAAGAAATAAAAGTTCACCAGTAAACAAAGTGACCGGTGGAATGTCAGTCAGTCAGTGGGGGACCGGCCTCTGTTGATGAGCCCGACTGCCGATGGGAAGAAACTGTCTGTGTGTCTCACACTGAAAAAAATTTAAACATTGGCTCAAATTTTAAAAATTGAGGTAATCGATCACACCTAATATTGTAGTGTTATACAATATAAATTTATTTGATTTGACCTGAATAATATCCTGAAATATCTTCATATAAACTTATTTCTGAAGGTTGAACCAAAGCAATCATTTTAGATTTTCCTAAATTAAAACATTGGTTTTATTACTTTAATGTAAATAATCTACTTTGTTTAAATGAATTTAAAATATTCAGGTTGAACAACTTTAGAATATGGGAGAACTATTCAAGTTGTCTCGAATAAAAATTAAAAATGTATTACCTTTTTTTTGATTCCTTCAACACATTTATTGTTGAATGAAACATTTTCTTCGACATAGACCCACCCAATGGTCCTTAACATTTTTTTGTTTTACAAACGGCAACCAGGAAATGTCTGCAACTGATTTTTTCTCAATCACTACATTTTTCGCAAAATGTATTACCATAGTACTACCTTTTTTTAAAAGCAGTCCTTCTCAATGATAAGTCCTTTTCCCTCATGCAACAGCAACAAAAATAACCGCCTAAGCAGTGCACTGGTTTCAGCCACTTGGAGCAGTGTATATAACACACTGATACCTTTTTCTTGCATTAAATATCTTTAATTCACGTTGTTTACTGTTATCCTCTCTACCTGTCCCTGTAGTCATGGCCGCCTCATTGCAAATATCGGGCTCATCATTTTCAGCAGGAGACTGGAGCTTCTGAGCAGCCAAAGAAAAATGATTCGGGGATTTGTGTTTGTTTTTCCAGATAGGTTTGTGTCATTTCACTAATTATTATTTTCCTCTTTTGACAGGGAGTGGGGAGTAGATTTAGAGCTACCCCGGGGTATACATCACCCGTAGGTTTACTTCTGTCTAGAAACACCAGTTTAGACCTGAGCGGACCACCACCTGTATATTTGGTTAGGGCGCCTTGACCGTGTGCCAGGTAGAGATTTGTGTTTTCAATTGGGGGTTAGGGGTGGGGACCTTTTTGTTTATTTCTTTGTTTTGGTCCAGCCAGCCCTCCCCTTTTCCCAGAAAGTTAGTTTATTTTTGTAAAAGCGTTATACTGTATTTGGTGTTTGTCCTTTTCTCGCACCGTAACTCCATACCCCTTTTTCTGGCACCGGTGGGACGGAGGAGTGGGTTGTCATGTTCCACTCTCTTTTGGGAGCTGGAACGTAACAGTGATATAAAAGGCTAACATTTTGCTTGCAAATAGTCAGCGCTCTCAAGCGTGACTCATTGAGCGTGACAGTCTCTTATTTCGGTCTCTAGTCACGGCACACCTCCAATTTCCTGGACTTCGGTCCGAGCTCTCCCGATTACCCACCTGCACCCCGTGACCCACTCTTAACAGAATGGTGGATTTCATCCATCCGTATGATACATGATGCAACACTGGTATTTCAGTAGGTTACATTTAAAATTGCCATTTGGGCAAGCCTTAACCCTTATTTTATGTTTAGGGTCAATCTGACCCATTTCAATTATTGTGTTGACAAGTGCAGGTTATCCTGACTTTTTTTTTCCACGAAATTTTATGACTTATCATCTAGGGTCATGAACTGCTGTGTAAAATCTGGACACTTTGTGTCATGGAGTGTCTGCACAGTTTGTATACAAAGATGTTGCGGGTCATTTTGACCCAGACACAAAGTGGCTGTTCAAATCCAAAATAAACATGTCTCTTTGATGTACTTTATTACGATTGCCTCTGAAAAGCCAATCAGAACCAGGTGTTTACGGAAGAGGGACTTTCTCTCCCCTGTCCTTGTCACTGTTTCAATGCCCTTTCGCAGCTTGTGAACTGGGATAGTGATGTAGAGGAAGAGATTTTACATTACATGTCATTTAGCAGACGCTTTTATCCAAAGCGACTAACATTACACTTTAAACCCATGGCTTTTTTCACATTTTTGCCCAGGGAGCAATTAGGGGTTAGGTGTCTTGCTCAGGGACACTTCGACATGGAACAAGGGGCAGCCTGGAATCGAACCCCCAACCTTGTGCTTCCCAGCACACCTTCTCTAACCCCTGCGCCACGACGACCCCGTCGGATCCTTTAGAGACAGAGGATCCTTCAGAGCCAGAGGACAATGCTATTGATGATCCAGATTATCAATTTTCCCACGATGAGGATTCAGAGGACGAGTCTGCCGGTTTCCCTTCATCAGATGAAAAACAAGGAACGTCATCCACAGAGGGGACATAGACATCTAAAGATGGTAAAGTAAAATGGTCAACATCACCACACCAAAGCTGAGGCAGATTGTCATCTAATGTCATCAAAATGACTCCTGGTCCGACAAGATTTGCTGTCACAAGAGTTGATATTGAATCAGCATTTCAGCTCTTCATATCCCCACCCATAGAGAAGATAAATGGAAGCCACTGGAATTCTGGTGTTAGCTGGAGTATACAGGTCAAAGGGTGAAGCAACTGCAAGTTTATGGGATGAAGAGAATGGAAGGCCAATCTTCCGAGCAACAATGTCTTTGGAGACATTTCACAAGATCTTTCCTCATATACAGTGACTTTGGCCACTGAATCTCCATCTGTTAGAGCGGCCAGAATATTCACTTTGGTCTGTGCTGGTCTCGCACCATTTGTGTCAAACTCCCAGGCCACCACCCTGGGCTGCTCCACCAACACCACACATTGGCGGGGGGCGAAAATAGGGTGTTGGAGGCTTAGTCGTCAAAAGCGTCTTTAAGGCCATTCTGAAATATTAAAATAAATAAAAATCTATGTAGTAGGTTAGTACACATTATTTTCTAAAACATTAATTTTATTTCATATTGTGTTGCTTCATTAGTATATGGTTATCACAAACTTATACGGTTAATATTTTGTATTAAAGAGAGCATTGCGTTTGCCTAAAACGCTGAACTGCATTCAAAAATTGATGACCACTATTTGGAAATCCCTTTTGCTAACCAAGATACTCTAACCGCTAGTTTAAACATTTTAAACAACTCTAGTCACTTAATTGTTTTAAGTGTTACTTATAGGGTTATACAATATAAATACTCAATTCATGTCAGTTATTCTTTTTCTTATCTCATTTAGAGAGGAACAAACTTACCTCTCTGTCAGCTTTCACAGGACTGAGGCAAATCACCGACTTTTGCTTGCGCGAGACTGACTTTTGCCCGTGAATTTTTTATATGGATTTTTGACTGAGTTCAAAAGCGCTCCAATGATGTCGGATGTAATGGCTGATGACGTAAGTGTTTGCCTGATACACCGCGTAGGAGCTTAATGTTGCTATTTCCAAAACTAGATTTAACAAGGGTGTCACAAATTAGTATTATGTACTAAAAAACATTAGTGATTTCATATCATGCCTTAGGAAAACATACTTAATCGACTTTTCACATTTCAAGAATTAACCACATGTATTGACCATATCTTGTTGTCAATTTATCAGCTTATACTATAGTATCTCGCTGATGATACGAGTGCTCTTAAAGGACAACTATAGATTTAATAAAATGCATTAAGACAGCTGAGGAATTAAGCTTTGAGGTTTGTTTGGTACGGTTTCTATCGAACCTGGACTTTTGAGAGCGTAATGTCCAAATGCATCAATCAAATCTAACGTCACATCAACGCATCTCCGTCAAATTCGTCTGAAGTCTTGACCGGTAAGTGCCGCGGGTCTAAGGGCTCATAGTTTGGATGGTGTAATGACAGTTATATAGTTGTGAAACGGCGTTGTCGTCCATTTGTAACCCGTACCGTATGTGTACACTAAAAGAGTGAAATATTCCCTGTGTATGACGCCAAAACGTGGCTAACAATAGCATAGCCGCTAAGATAGCGGCACATTAGTATGACAAATATGTAACGGTATTCAGTTATGTGCTGAACTGGCATGAACTGGTTAGTTGGGTAACTAACTTGGTTAGCTAACTAACGTTTCACTTAATATGGATACAGTCTGCGTTAGCCTTTATGTTATCGTGGTTTAACGTTTAAAGTCACGGGTTCATTTGTCTATTGGTGTCATAGTTCATTATGAGGAAGGAGGCGATTTAAATTCATTCATAACGTTTATTAAGCAATAAGGTACAAGAGGCTGTACATAAAGTACTGCCTCGAGTACCTCATTGCTGATACTAACGGTCGGTCAAACCGTTACTCTTTGCAGTGATATGGAACAAGAACTGTACATCGCTCAATGATGTGCACCACGTGACTCACTGTCAACCAATCAGAGCGCTGCATTTCATCTAGTTTTATAACATGAGAATGCTGACCTAAAGTATGTTCATTGACAAATTGGTTAAAATTGCAAGGGTTTTGTCAGTTTGTTGACTAGTTTGTTGGCATTAGCTACTAGTTAGCTGGTTAGCGTTACTTTGCTCGCTGCCAAATTAGTCAGCCAACTAATGAAATTGCCATGTCAGCCTATTTTTAGCATTACGTAGAAGTTAGCATGTGGTAACCACGGGAATATTTCACTCCTCCATTCATGTCTGAATTATGGATAAGTTACAAATCCGATGTCCATACCATTTAAAGTAGTTTGTCTTTTTGAGAAACATAATTAACTAACGTTAATGGTAATAAACTATGTTGGTAATATGGAACAGCCGTAATCTACTTCTCTCTGTATGTAATCATTTCCTATGGTGTTTTGTTTAAAGTTTGAACCTTCTTAATGTGAGTTTGTCATATTGTTTCCTCTCTTAGACAACAGAGCATCCTCCTTCTCTGCATTGTGTTTGGTAAGTGAAAAATAATGTAACAGAAATAGCTAACACTACTATACAACTATACTGCATACGTATATGACATACGTAGATCTTTTCAATTTATTAAAAAGAACATTTACATTGTATTTTGTGGATGGTTGCCACATATCATTTTTGAAATTGTTGATGTATTTTGTTTGTTTGTTTACCAGTTGAATAGTTAATACTTGTGGAATCTGAGAGTTTTACATTTTCTTCAGCTATCAAACTAATTGCCCCAGCTCTGATTATATGTACCATACTAAAGAGCCATTTTAATTATTAAAGTCCCAGAGAGGCATTAACACGTATTGAAATAATATATTCAATATGTATGTTCATTATTACTTGTCTTGTTGACATCAGTCAGTATTGCCACAAATCTGCCACACTGCAATGAATATTTATATTCTTTATATTACTTTTGTGAAAATTGTGACTTTTCAATGAGACGACAAAAATGATCAAAAGGAAATGCATTGAAAAGTACATTTTAATCAAACTGAACTGAAAATGTGTCCTTTTCTCTCCCTCTCCATCCGTCACCCTCCTCCTCCCGACTCGCCTTTTCTATCTTGAACGACAGACCATAACGGCTGGTGACTCTAAAGTGCAAGTTCACACATCAATTCAGATATTGCTGTAGGTAAACTAATCTTTTACCTGTTTAGAGTTTTGTATGCCTTCTCATCATAATATCTGTCTCAATCCTCCATTGAGTTCTTTCCTTCTGCCTCCTGTTCCCTGTCTAACTGCAGCCTGCCAGTGTTGGTGACTTCTTGGATATTTGACAGTAAGTTCTCACATATGATTGCCAGCTGAATGCACTTTCTTAAAACATTTAGTGCAGTTGTCACTGCATGAAAAGTGGGATATTCGGCAGTATGCGGCACTGTAAATTGTCGTGGAATTTCAGGTTCACGGCAATTTGCGGGCAACGCCGAAAACTGCCGTAAATTGACAAATTTATGTGGGCCTCCCTTGGCAGTTGTCCCCCCCATGACCCCCCTCCTCCTAATTCTAGGGGAGGCTTTGACGTGTAAATGAAAATGCTGTGAGCTATACAAATGCAAATCAGGGTTGCAGAGGGAGTTTTAGCCCAGGTGACATTTTTTTAAAAGGTAAGAAAATCTCTGGTACAAATAGATCAGGCTCAGTAGCCTAATTATAGACGCTTGAATTGATTTATTTAATTCAAATATGCTAGATTACTGTGTACGCCATTAGCAATGGCAAATGTTATGTAAAAAAGATACACAAAATAACTTCTTTAAAAAAATAGTTTTAATCAAGGTAAAATGAGCATTCCATGCAAACATTTGAATCAGAATGAGGGGTCTGCAGAGATCAGTCTCCTAGAGCTCAACTACAGTGCATAGTGGCAGGACTACAGTGACCTTTTCTTTGGTCTTACTTAAATGCACAGAGGATGTATTAACCACACATCTTCTAGCAATGCGCTCAACTGGCAGAAATGATGCTGGGTATGACCTGTCTGTTCCTGCAAGCCCCAAACTTCTATTGGCTTTCCATAAAATGTCTGTCGGGTGGAGATGAAGCCAGGAAACTTGTGCACGAACATGTTTAAATGCCGTACCCTTTGACACAACATTAACTATAAACTGCTTTATAATGGCTGGTCGTAGTTCTGCTAGAGGGTCAAGGACGGGTTCCTCAAAACTGTTAGTGTTTCCACACCACTTAGCATGAACACATGCTGACCTTTATGCTCTGCATCTATCGATTTGAGTAAGTTACATTCATATATGTTACCCGTTTACATGTCATGGCAAAACATTCAACCTCAGTGACACAAGGGTACATGTGATGATACATTGTCAAGATTGTCTGGTGGATGGATGGAGAAAGAGGCACCACTGTACAGTTTTCTAGGGAAAGTCGTTCTGCTGACACCAAAACACTGCTTTACATAAAGCATATCAGCTGTTTCAAAGTCCCAACCATTTGTCTTCCTAAAATACTGGTCCTTCCGTATAACAATAACCTTGTATGTGATTGGGAGGACCCCTGGACTCCTCGTCCAATCACGTGTGCGGTCATAGGCATGACTCACAGCAGTACTTGCAAGACGAGCATACAAACAGTGTGTTACTATATTCAGAAGAACTGTATCTCCAGTTCCGTTGTTTGGTTTTTGCTGGTTTGTGAATAATGGCTGGACGACGTCTCGCCTTCAACTCCTCTCCGCGGTCACCAACTTTCGGCCAGTCCGCAGACAGACGAGCAGAAGCTGCTGAATGCTCTCAGTGGATCGTCTCGTCACTCCAACAACAAACTGCCGATATCAACGAGCGGTTCGCTCCACTGGAGCGTTCGGGACTCTGCGGGTTTCTGTCCATGGAGGAGAGGAACTGACTCAAAGAAGAGGAGACGGGCGCACAATCCCAAGATAGCGGTAAGAATACGTTCGATGACTGCAAGCTAAGCTAAAAGTAGCGTAGCCTCAAACGAAAGCTAAAGAGTAGCCTAGTAGCCTTACAAGTGAGCAGAAACGGCTTTATTAAAGTGTATTTTCTTTGCCGTGTCGTTTACAGGAAGCGGTGCGCCGTCTTCACAACTCCGAGACGAATTACAGGCGCTACGAACAAGCAAGGGTAAGATTTACAGAATATGCTTTCATTCTGCGCTATAAGGAAATATATACGTAATAGATACCGATCATAACTGTACATTTTGTTTTCACAGACTAATCTCTCCTCATAATGAGGCGGTGACCTCGTATTTGCTCTGGGAAAAGTCCAGATTTAGACGACGTCATTGTGTGTAAGGGACTGTTTACTGTTTCTCCTTCCTTGTTCAATGTTATTGACTTGCGTTTGATTTTTTTTTTTGTATTCATACTACACTCATTTAATTGTTTGCTTTAATTGTGCCGCCTGTAAGACGTATTTTGAGACGGGACGCAGGAGCTTCAGGTTCAGCCGGAACACTCATTGCGGGCGGAAGCTGCGAAGGATTCAGCGCGGAGTCGAGCGAGAAGAAAGAGGGTCAGAGTTTATTTGCTGACTTTGTCATTGCTTGACCTTGGCACAGTACGGATTCATTGTTGTTTTTACAGCTGCTGGTAGATGACGAGGTGGAACTCTGGAAATCCGCCACCGTAGAGCTCACGTTGGACGGAGAGGATGGCGTTGTTGGCGGGGTCTCGGGGTGGATTGTACGGTTGCCACACACAACCGTCTGCCTGCACAACAGACCTGCCTCGGAAAACACGGCGCCAGTGACGGTCTACAACCCCGAGGAGGCAAACTGACAGTTTACTGAGCTGTAGTTTTTAAACCGCCGTTACCCAAGTGTGGGCATATCCTCACTTTGTATGTAGTTGTTGTTTGTGTGTTGTTAATAAAGCTCTTTCTTTGCATAAACATGTGGCAAATGTTCATTTTCTCTATAAATTCATTGATGTCCTGGTTGGTATCATAATAGTGTAGTAGCCTACATAGGATAACCATGAAATTAATATACAGCATAATATGAATATATAATAGCGACAGATCTGCCAACCAATCACAAGTGATTTTACTTGTTTGAAAGTTGTGGTTTCATCCAATAATGAACAAGGAAACTCAAGCCTGGTCTGCCCATGGTTTTATTTGTTAGTAAGTTGTGGTTTCATCCAATAAGGAGTAAGGATATTCAAGCCCGCTCGGCCACCCGTGGTTTCGCTGCATTCATATGCTAATTCGGGCCATTCGCACCTCCGCCAGCTCTCCACCTACGTCATGGTTCGTTTCCGACAATATGTGGCACAGACAAACGCGACGTGCGCGGGTTGCAAATTGTCGGAAATTAGGGAGATTTCCGGGCGTTTACGGGGACGAAAATCTCACTTTTCATGCAGTGACCGATACAGGAGATCATTCCTGCCCAGTGCAAGAACACTTTACAATAAATCATCCCAGGCTAAATGATGACAATAATAACCCTGTACTGCTGTGATGTTGCTGCTCTTCCTCTTCTCCTTTTACAAATGATTATTATAGTCTCTTTTGGAAGGTTATTCTTTTCAGTTTTAGTTTATTTAATTTTATTTAATATTTCTATCTTATTATATTGTATATAATGTGTATTTATTTTATTCTATTTTCTTCCCTGTACATGCTGCTGTGATACCAAAATGTCCCTCTTGAGGGATCAATAAAGTATATATCTATCTACCCTACATTTCCTTGCCGAGACAGGGTTGGGGGTCCGAGGAGTGGAGATTCCATCTGGAACCCGTGTGTCATCCAAAGATGCTATGAAAGGTTAATGAGGATTTCTCTAAAATTATTTCTGTCAATTTGCACGGATTTTATCGGAATAATTTCGTTACCCCAAATAACTAACTTTCTGCGTACGGTAAACACACTGCTTTTCTGTGCAAGTCTTTGGGCTGCAACAGACATCTTTGTGGCTTCTGACATAAACTATGTCTAGGAGCTTTTAGTTTGCAGGGACGCTCAAAAAAGTACCATTGGATCTTTTCTCCAACACAAATGCGTAACGGTCATCCTTCAGGAGAAAGCAGGAGTCGCGTGTTTTGGTAGAAACATAGCAGCCCTTCGGTTTCTGCCGCCCTGTGTGCCTTTGATGATGTTCCATCTCAGCCAATCTTTTTGTCACCTGGGAAATTGGGTTTTTGCTGTTGCTCACCATCTTCTTTAATTCCTGTAGGTGATTCTCAAATGGGAAGGATGGCACATCGTTCAATGAACACTTGAAGTGTGTAACATCCTCAGGCAAATGCTGCACACTGTGGACATTGGACCCACGTTCACTGTCTACATACGAGAATTCACTGTTGTCCACGAAGTGCTTGCGGAGGGTGGAAGCATAACCAAGATATGCCTCCCTCTTCTGAGAATCTGACTCCAGGAGAATTGACATGCCCACAGTCAATGAGAGGAAATGCTCATAGAAGTTGTCCAATGAGAGATGAGCAAGATGTCCCGCAGAACCACAGGCCCTGTGTACAACAGGAACTGGGGGATCGATTTCGGTCAAAGAACGAGGTTGCCTTGCAAACTCTGTTGGCATGGCACCCTGCAGCCTTATCATGCGTTGAGAGATTTCCTGCCTCAGTATTGGTGCCAGCCTGCAGTTCTCAAGTCCACGCAGATAAATGAGCAATCTTTTTAAGACTTAGGTGCATATAGTCCAAGGCAAAAAACACAGAGGACTCCAGCACTGATGAGAGGTGATTGTTTTTTCTGATGGCCTGCATAAAGGACTCGATCAAAAGCTGTATCTGACCTGGACTCAAATGTCTTTGGAGAGGTAGGTGACCCTTCTCTGGACAGTGATGGCAGTTGCCACACACCTCTCAAATCCTTATAATCCATTATGCCCAGTAAAGCACTTTAAGAAAGCCCTTGCAGGAGCATCACAGACAAAGGCCTTAATTTTGACCTGATGCAAGACGGCCTGATAAACTTAACCATTTTGCTCCAGAGACTTAATTTCCTCGATTTTAAGTCCTGTAAATATTCAGTGACTTCTGCAGGCTTTTCTTTAGCACAAAACAGTGCTACCAGGAATGGTTTGGCATTTTGGAATGAAGCCAATATAGGCCAAAACTGCAATTTGGATGATTTAAAAAGACGAACGCCGTCTACATTTAAAACTAACTATCTCCTGTGAAATTTGGACACTTAAGTGTTGCAAGATGCCCCTCTCTAGGCCATAATATAAATATTGTCCATTGCATGTATGTGTACAAGTACTGCCCGTGGGGTGGAAAGCAGTGTGCGAGCATCTTTGGGAAGGTGACACCCATGTTTTCTTAGAACAAGGAGAAGTTCGTTGACATTTCTGTGTGTTTGTTTTGTGTTGGTAGCCCAAGTAGCTAAATTTGGATCTTTATCCCCAGAATCAGATTCTGTAACAACAAGATCTGGTTCTGAGTCATTTAAATCTGGATACTCTGTATATCCAAAATCAGCTCCATCTCCCTCGGCGTCACTTGAGTCTTCTGCTGGTGTGTAGGGAAGTAAGAAACGGCACGTGCAGATGTGGCTGATTCCTCTGTTACCAAAGTGTTGGAACCCTCATTTACAGATGAACCCCCGAGTGCAAAAGCTCCTACTAGTCCATCATCAGTTGGGTTTGCAGTAGCTAAAGCGTCAATTTTTGCTTCACGCTCCTGCCATTTTTTCAAATAATTTGAGTCCATAATGTAGACGTGTAATTCAAGTTAATTTGACACTCAAAGACCACCGATGTCCCACAAGGTTCTGTACTTGGACCAATATAATTTACCCTCTATATGCTTCCTTGGGCAATCTTATCAGGAAACACAGCATAAACTTCCATTGTTATGCAGACGACACTCAACTGTATCTGTCGATCAAACCAGAAGAGACCGACCAGCTAGTTAGACTTCAAGAATGTCTTGGAGACATCAAAACTTGGATGACCGGCAACTTCCTGATGCTAAACAAAAAACAGTTATCTTATCTTGATAGGCCCAGAGCGCCTTCGAAGCCAGCTGTCACGTGATACAGTTTTTATGGATGGAATTGCTCTGGTAACCCATCAACACCGTCAGGAATCTGGGAGTTCCAATCGACCAGGATATGACCTTTAACTCGCATATAAAGACTTCAAGGACTGCCTATTTTCATCTACGTAACATATCAAAAATCAGGAACTTTCTGTCTCAGTGATGCAGAAAAATTAGTTCATGAGTTTGTCACTTCCAGACTGGACTACTGTAATTCTTTGTTATTAGGATGCTCTTGTAAATCTCTTGAGCCCCTCTAGTTGATTCAGAATGCTGCAGCACGTGTATCAACAAGAACTAAGAAAAGGGATAATATTACTCCTGTATTAACTTCTCTGCACTGGCTCCCTGTTAAATCAAGAATAGATTTTAAAGTACTTCTCCTCACCTACAAGGCACTTGCTGGTGAAGCACTCTGCCTTTAAGAGGCATCTTAAAGAGCTTGTAACACCTTATTGCCCTACAAGGCAGCTGCGCTCCATAGATGCTGGTGTCACGCCCTAATTGTGTTCACCCGTTTTCACCTGTTTTTCCCCTGTCTCCTCCCACACCAGGTGTTCCCTGTTTGTCAATTATCCCTTGGGCATATAACCTGTGTCTTCTCCCTGTTCTTGTTGCCAGTTTGTCTTGTGTGTTTCACCAGGTCTTACCAGCGTTATATCCTCGTAGTTTCCCAGTCGATTCTTGAGATCCCCCGTGTACTGACCCCTGCCTGCCTCCGACAACGACGCGGCCTGCCACCTCCGACCTCCTGTGTACCGAACTCCGGCCTGCCTCCGACAACGACACTGCCTGCCTGAATTCCTCTTCATTAAACCTTATTCCTCATATCTGCGTTTGGGTCTCTGCCTGAGTTGTGATAGCTGGTTACTTATTGTTCCTATGGTTTTAAAAAGTAGGCTGGGGGCTGTTAGGGATTTAAGCCAGAAGTGCACCCCTAGTCAGGAAATTATAGTACGTGTAATAATGTTTAGTGTTAGAGTTATAGTTTGTTATTAGATATTAGTTATTACATTAACATGTTAGATGAAGTGAATGCAATTTCAATCAAACACAATTCAGTTATTTAAATCATATAAACACTGTACACATTAACATTCTGTCACAATGTGATGTTAAAACCTGGGGACAGATGCCAATTGCCGTCCTTTATGGATTTCTCCCAATTTCATCCCCAAAGAGGGTTTTTGGGAGTTTTTTCTCCTGTCAGGTAGTAAATGAACAACTTAATGTAAGGCAGCCACCTGGGGCAAATGTCTTGAGGAATTGAACCACATGAACTGTCTTAGATCTTATGTTGAAGTGTGATGAGCGGGGATCATTAATGATGGGTTGTTGTAATTAAAGTGTACTAGTTATAAGATGAAGACTTAAACGATGTATGCTTTTGTTAAATTCACTCATTGAGGCATAAAGCCAACTGTATCTACATTGAATGCATTGGAATGTGAGGGACAGATAGTACAGTGAGGTTTCAGCTGCAGCTTCACCTCAACGTGAAGGGGACACTCTGAAGAAGAAGCCAATGACATTCAAATGCAAGACACACCTCAAGAGTTTTCAAAGGACCAAAGTGGGGAAAAGACTGTTAGAATTCTCCTGCAGCCGCTTTGATGAGTCGCTTTAGACTTGCTCAGAGGATTCTCTATTTCGCGAAATATTTTACTGCTCAAGCAGTATTTCACTTTGTAGTTGCATTCCTTATAACGTTGTTTAGTTATTAAATACTTTTTGATTTTTGAATTTAAACAAATTGACTCATTTGTGTCCTCGTTTCCGGCCGGGACGAGAACAAAGGAGTGAGGCCTCCCCTCGAGCTTTCCGAAAACCTAACAGGGCCAGAGCCTTCAGTTATCAAGCTCCTCTTTTGTGGAACCAGCTTCCACTTTCAGTCGAGGGCAGATTCGCTCAGCTCTTTTAAAGCTAAAACTTAAAACTATAGGCAGAATCAAAGAGGAACGCTCTTTGATTCTGCCTATAGTTAACTTCCAACTCAGGTTAGCCCGGACCAGTCCTTAGTTAAGCTGCTATGAGCTAGACTGCCGGGGACTTCTTAGGACACACCAGCGCCTCTCACACTCTCGTTATACAATAATTCACGTTTATTAATGCACATGACTAATTCAGCTTCCGCTTGAGTTTTTGTGCTTTCTCCCCTAGCAGGTCTCCGTAGATCGTAGTTCCTTCTGGACCCTGGTCCGGATACCTGCCGTGGCCCTGCTGCTGCCATCATCATCATCATTATTTTAGATATTAATCATATTACTGTACTCATAAATCAACATTACGCTCTCCTAAAGTCTCTGTGCTCTCCCTCCCCACAGGCTTCTGTGGACGGTGGTTCTATCTGATGGTGGTTCTATGTGACGGTGGTTCTATTTGATGGTCCTGCTGTGCGCGCGGCTTACTACTCAGTTACTTCTTTACGTCATTTCTGTCATAGGAATTGCAGGTATTATACATTGTTCATTCTGTACACATGGCATCCATTGTAGTCTGTCCATCCCGGGAGTGGGATCCCTCCTCTGATGTTTCTTCCCTTTTTTTTCCCTCTTGGAAGGGCTTTTTCATTTTTTGGGGAGTTTTTCCTGTGCCGATAGTGGGTTTCGGGACAGAGGATGTCGTATGTGTAGAGACTGTAAAGCCTTCTGAGGCAAATTTCTAATTTGCGATTTTGGGCTATACAAAATAGAATGAATTGAAAATTGAATTCTCTCAGCACAGGAATAGTAAGTATACATAATATAATGTAATACATAATAAATTGTTAGTGTAACAAGCATATATAATGTTATTTATATTGTTAGGTGTGATGAGAACCGGATCCAAAAGCAAACCCGAGGCAGACAGTTTTATTCAGGAGGGTCTCGTGTCCAGGTGATACCATGCAGGGGCTCGTGAGGAGAGGCTCGAGGGTGGGCTGCTGGTAGGTTCGGTGGAAGGCAGGGCAGGGCACCGAGCACAGGCTGAGCAAACGTGCTGGCATGCGTGTCGTGCGTCGACAGGAGACAATAATATGGTGCTAGATTGTTGATTAGCCACAGGTGAGAGTGAGTGATGAGAGCGCTACTCTCTGCCGTCCCGCCCAGCCTAAAAACACAGGAGCACCAGCACCCAGGATCAAAATATATAAATTAGTGAAGGCCAAGAAATCATAATTACCATAAGTATATATAATATATTATTAGTATAAAAACTGTACAGAATATAATGCAATATATATTATAATATATAGTATTTATAGCTAAAGACATTTATAGTTGGCTGTTTTCGTACGTTTACAGTATATAATGTTTAAACAGTGTAAGATGGTGAGCTGGTGAGAATCTGTATTAAATGGGGTACAGCAGCAAGCGCTGCGCATTTATCAGAATCATTTTTCTAGATAGCCTGACGGAGAATGTCAGAGAAACGCTATACATCCGGGTAAATGCTTGGCCCAAAGATTCAAAGATTTAATCACATCCGTAGTGGTTTAGCACCACCATAGAGAATGAATGGGATTTGGTTTAGGGATTTTAAGGCGGTGGTGCCAATGATATGGATACGCAATCAGTGAAGTCTGACTCGTCTTCCACTTCCTTACGCATTACTGCAGAGGGAGAGGTACCATATTTAATGGTCAAAGTTGAAAAATTGCAAAAAAAGCATGACATTGAAGAGTGGGAACAAATGCTTTGAAAAAGGAAACATTGGAATTAAATACAGAGCTAAAAGCTATGGCCTCGGCTCTGGAACCACACTCCTGGATAGAGGGTGGACTCTATTCTACTCGGGTGGCCCATGGTGTGAGGCGCCAGGCGGGTGTGGGGATACTCATAAGTCCCCGGCTGAGTGCTGCTACATTGGGTTTTACCCCAGTGGACAAAGGGTCGCCTCCCTCGCCTTCGTGTGGTGGAAAACTCTGACTGTTGTCTGTGCATATGCACCAAACAGCAGCTCAGAGTATTCAGCCTTTGGAGACCCTGAATGGAGTCACCATGGGGCTCCAGTAGGGGACTCCATAGTCTACTGGGAGACTTCAATGCGCACGTGGCGGCGATGGAGATAACTGGAGAGGCGTGATTGGGAGGAATGGCCTCCCTGATCTGAACCAGCGGGTGTTTGTTACTGGACTTCTGTGCCAGTCACGGAGTTGTCCATAACAAACACCATGTTCAGGCTATAAGGATGTTCATAAGTATACGTGGTACCAGAGCACCCTAGGCCAGATCAATGATCGATTTTGTATCGTATCGTCTGATCTGAGGCCGCATGTTCTGGACACTCGGGTAAAGAGGGGCAGAGCTGTCAACTGATCACCATCTGGTTGTGAGCTGGGTCAGAGGATGAGGGGAAGACTCAGGACAGGCCAGTAAGCCCAGCGTGTAGTGAGGGTGAACTGGGAACGTCTGGAGAGGCCCGGTCCAAAAGATTTTCAACTCACACCTCGGCGGGCTTCTCTCACATTCCTGTGGAGGTAGGGGACATTGAACCAGAGTGGTCTATGTTCAAAACCTCCATTGCTGAAAGCTTGCGGCGGTGAGTTGTGGCCTCAAGGTCTTAGGTGCATCAGGCGGTAGCCCTCGAACTCCGTGGTGGACACCGGTGGTCAGGAAGCCGTCCGACTGAAGAAGAGGCCTTCCGGGTTATGATATCCGGTGGGACTCCAGAGGCAGGTGCAGTGTACCGACAGGCTCGAAGGGCAGCAGCCTCTGCCGTGATGGAGGCAAAGCAGCGCAGTATGGGAGGAGTTCGGGTAACTATGGAGAAGGACTTTCGGTCGGCACCAAAGTGTTTTGGAAGACCATCGGCACCTCAGGAGGAAACGAGGGAACCATCCAAGCTGTGTACAGTAAAGATGGGACCCTGTTGACCGCGACTGAGAGGTTATCGGGCGGTGGAAGGAACACTTTGAGGAACTCCTGAACCCAGCTACTCGCCCTCTTTGGTGGAGGCGGAGCTGGAGGCGGAGGAGGATCATCGTCAATTAGCCTGGTGGAAGTCACTGAGGTAGTCAAACAACTCCGCAGTGGCAAAGCCCGAGGATTGATGAGATCCGTCCAGAGATGCTAAAAGCAATGGGTGTTGGGGGTTGTCTTGGATGACACGCCTCTTCAACATTGCGTGGAAGTCTGGGACAGTGCCAAAGAGTGGCAGATCGGGGTGGTGGTACCCCTCTTCCAAAGGGGACCAGAGAGTGTGTGCCAATTACAGGGTATCACACTACTCAGCCTCCCGGGTAAGTCTACTCTAAGGTGCTGGAAAGGAGGAGGTTCGGCCCGATAGTCGAACCAAGGATTGAAGAGGAACAATGCGGTTTTTCGTCCTGGTGGTGGAACAACGGACCAGCTCTTCCTCTTTCAGGATCATAGAGGGGGGCTTGGGGTATGCTCAACCAGTCTACATGTGTTTTGTGGACTTGGAAGGCGTATGACCGGGTCCCCGAGAGATACTGTGGGAGGTGCTGCGGGAGTGCGGGGTGAGGGTCCTTGCTTAGGGCCATCAATCCTTATGCGCCCAAGCGAAGCTGTGTTCGGGTGCTCGGCAGTAAGTCGTCGGCGTTTCCGGTGGGGTTGGCCTTCGCCAGGGGCTGCGCCTTGTCACCAATCTTGTTTGTGGTCTTCATGGACAGGATATCGGCGTAGTCAGGGAGGAGGGTCTACAGTTCGGGGCTGCGGATCTCATCGCTGCTTTTGCAGATGATGTGGTCCTGATGGCATCTTCCGTCTGTGACCTCAACTCTCACTGGGCGTTTCAGTCGAGTGTGGCGGTCGGGATGAGGATTCCACACCTCTAAATCTGAGGCCATGGTTCTCAGCAGGAAACCGATGGATTGCCTACTCCCAGGTAGGGAATGTGTCCTTACCCCAAGTGAAGGAGTTCAAGTACCTCGGGGTCTTGTTCACGAGTGAGGGGAAGATGGAGTGTGAGTTTGGCCGGAGAATCGGAGCAGCGGGGCGGTGTGCACTCGCTTTACCGCACCGTTGTGGCGAAAGAGAGCTGAGCCGGAAGGCAAAGCTCTCGATCTGGTCAATCTTCGTTCCCTACCCTCACCTATGGTCATGAAGGATGGAGTCATGACGAAAAAGAACTGAGTCGCGGGTACAAGCGGCGAAATGGGTTTCCTCAGGAGGTGGCTGGCGTGTCCCTTAGGGATAGGGTGAGAAGCTCAGCCATTCAGCGAGCTTCGGGTAGAACGCTGCTCGCTGCGTCGAAAAGACGATTCGAAGTGGTTGAAGCGTCGGTGAGGATGCCCCCTGGAAGCCTCACAGGGAGGTGTTTTCAGGCACGGCCAGCTGGGAAGAGGCCCGGGAAAGATGGACTGGAGTGGAAGATTATGTCTGCACTGGCCTGGGAAGCACCTTGAGATCCCCCAGTGGGGACTGGTAGATGTGGCCGGGAAAGGGAAGTTTGGGGTCCCCTGCTGGAGCTGTTGCCCCAGGCCCGACCCCGGATAAGCGGTTAGAAGATGGTGGATGGAGATGGACTCTAAGCTACTATTGCAAAAATAAACTATCTAAGCCAAAAAAAGGCTGAATGTCCACGCTAGCCATGTGCTACTGTTTGAAGCCCCATTTGAGAAACCTGTGTTAGGCAGAGCCCCTAAAGTCAAATCTGGTGGATCAGTGTCTGCAGATACATAAATGGATAAAGAGAAAGTTTGTTTCATTCTTATATGGACGCTCCAGTAGTTTGGAGCAAAACAAGCGCTCCAGGGCAATTTCCCAGGTTTGATCAATCGGCGAAGTCACTTCGCAAATCAAACCAGTGGAAATATCCACTGGTGGCGAAAAAGGCTTATGAGTTGAGAGAAGAGCGCCATCACAGAATTGTCATTTTAGATCTCATATTGTCAGAGTTCCCCCCCCTTGACCCGGGTAAAGGCTGGGTTAGGTCTCCCTCTGTTGGATCTGGGAGAGGTTGGCATTTGCACGCACCTGTCACTGTTCCCGTAATCACACACATGCACCGGATCTACAATCACCAGGGTATAAGAGGGAGAGACTGACAACCAGCCGACGTCGGATCGTTACCTATGTTGACCTCAGTCTTTGTCAAGTCTCAGTTGAGTTATCGAGTCAAGCCGAGAGCTGTTTGTTGTTTGTTTCATGTCAGTCAGTGTCCCGTAACTTACCTCTCGTTTCACCTCCTCTGTTCCAGTTGTACCTGTCTGTTCCTGCATGTTGGATTATCACTGGCCACGTACACCATCTGGGAAATCGTCACCTGATTCACCTGCACTCCTCACGCCCGTTCCTGCCGCTCATCTACCATCGTATCATTCAATAAAACAGATGTTGTTCACTCGCTATCTGACTCCCGTTTCGTTCTGCGTTTGGGTTCAGCCTCACTACAACCCTGACACATGTTTTATTGAAAAACAAGCTCACATAGCAGGGGACCCACTCTTCGGTGACCTCCAAGATCAGTTAGCAAGTAGAGTGAAGCCTAGATCCCCTGACAAGTCACAGGTCTCAACGTTACGTGGCACTACGTTACGTAGTTTTGCCACAAGTGTTGCCGAAAGAACAACTGAGACTGAACCACTATGTCCCCCTTTTGTAAATGTAAACACACATTGGACTTCTTAAAGAGCACACATAGAAACAAGCTCAGCTTTCTAAAAACTAGGGCATATACTTTGGTTGTCTCTCCACGGGACACATCAGTAGAGACAAAAGGTGTCTAACCTGTAAAGTCTGCAAGCAAGCTCACCCAAGTGCCCAGCGCATAAAAAGTAAGCATGGCCCAGTCAAAGAGGAACTTTGGCGTGATCGGTGGTGCGTCAGCAGAGTTATGTGACTGTTCTGCCCGTCGTCCCAGTTCAGGTTAAGGCAGCAAAGGGAAGCCAGGTTCTGTGAGTTTATGCTCTCCTGGATCTTGGATCCACGGCTACCTTCTGCTCCGAGGCCCTCATGTCTCAACTCAATCGGAAGGGTAAAAACACACACATTCTGCTAAGTACAATGAATAAGAAACAACTTGTTCCAACTCATGTGGTATCGGGAATAGAAGTTTCGGCACTGGACAGCGACAACTTCTTACCTCTTCCTGATGTTTTTACTCAGAAATGCCAGTTACAGGGAACAATATTCTCGAGCAAAAGGACTTGGAACCATGGGCTTATAAGCACAGTCAAACTTCCCCGCATTAGTGCTAAGGTGGAATTGCTGGACACAATTGGAACAAATGCAACAGAGCTATTGGAACCATGGGAGATTATAAATAGTCAAGACGAAGGCTCCTACGCAGTAAGAACCTTTATTGGGATGGGTTGTAAATGGACCATTGAGATGTGGTGACGGTGGTGCTGTGAATGTGATTGTAAATAGGATATCCGTTGCAAGTTTGGAAGAGCTTCTGATCTCACCGTACAATCAAGATTTTAACGAAGTAGCGCACCAGAAAAAGCAGAACCCTACCCTGCTTGTCCCTAACCCCGGTCACTACCTGTTTCGCCCTGTCAGCCCTTATTGAAAGTAGCTGAACACGTTTCAAAACTCTCGATGATTTTTTCACGTGACTGCAACAGGTAGGCTCTGGCTTTTGACTCAAAGACATCCCTAAGCTGTGTTTTTGAGGAGTTGCAAGCCTGCTGGTTTACAGTGCCGTCCGAGTTCCCCCTAGCGTACTCAAGCTCGAGTAGTCGCTGTTGGTGAAGCACTTCTCTCTTCGCCCACCTTGCCTTCCTTTTTACTGTATTTAACACAGAAGGCCTTTATCCTCTCTTTGGCCACCTCCCACCACTCAATAGCTCCAGGACACATCGGCCTTAATCCCACCAGATCTCTGAAAACAGACGGAAATCTTTATAACTGAACTACTTCTCTTTCCAGGAAAAGACTCTCCGACCCAGGACTTTACTGTCAACTGTGTTAACGCCTCACTTTAACCGCTTAGGAACCTCGGCGCCACACCGACAGCCAACTCTCCTGACTCCCAACATTACTGCGACAACACGATCCTGTAGATACACTCTCTACAACATCAGGAGAATACGCCCTCTTTCTCACTCAGAAGGCTGCCCAGGTACTGATTCAGGCTCTTGTCATCTCAACATTCTTGTTTCTTGTTCTTCTGAGTTTGTACCCTTTGGGTGAATGCATCTTATTGTAAGTCGCTTTTGGATAAAAGCTAAATGACATGTAATGAACCTCCCGGCATTCTGCGATGTCTTGGATCCCTTCCCCCGCTCCGTGGTTCTGTTGGAGACTCCCGTTTGTCTTGTGACTTCGGAAAAAGTCCTCTTGCGGCTGGGACAGCTTATATAGAGGTGGTCCGACCCTCTGCATCCATGGCAGTTTTTAACGACTCCGCAGTCCTTAGCCGCGTGTCCTGTTTGCCCACAAAAACGGCAATTTTCTCCTGTGCAGCCTGCCTCTGAGTGGCCAGATTGTCTGCATTTTCGGCAGAAGGCTGGCTGGCGGTTATAGAACAAATGTCCTCTGTCTAAAGACAAAAAAAAAGCAGGGGGGTGTTGTAGCCCAGTGGTCCCCAACCTTTTTTCGCTCACAGACCGGTTTCATGTCAGACAATATTTTGCGGACCGGTCGAGACTGGGGGGGTGGCGGAACGATCGACGGGGGGGGGTGTAGTAGTCGTGCGCTCTGTGTTCGCTGGTCGGCGAAACTGCCGTGCACGGTAAGAGGACAATTGTAAACGTGAAGAAAAATGCCTGGTGACGCGGGGGGAATATGTCAGGGACGAGCGCACATAATTAGAAAATACGGTCAATTTTCAAAATAAAACATTTGTCAGAAAAAAAATATAAGCTTTCTGTGGTGCGACCCGGTACCAAACGGCCCACGGACCGGTACTGATCCGCGGCCCGGTGGTTGGGGACCACTGTTGTAGCCCATCCGGCCCCGTCGGGTCTGGATTCAGCAAGACCCTGAACTGAAGACGGCCGGTCCAAAAACCTAGGGGGTCCTTTACATGCCGGGCTGATGTTGCTACTTCCCCATAGCGGCCCAGAAATTAAGGCTTCATCAGTCACAAAAGGATTATACATATGGACTGACACTGTTCTGAAGTTTGGTCTGTCGAGGTTCAGGACTTCGTAGTAGGCAAGAGGGCTCACCTTCGCCTCCTTTCTGCAGGTTTCAGAAACTCTTCTGTAGAAGTCCTCGGTCCTGAAGGCTTTTTCCTGCTGGTTCCACTGAATACAGAGAACATCCTGCATCAAATGCAGCTGCCCCATGATAACTTGTTTCCCGAAAAAAACTCTTGACAGGACTTGATCTTCTTCTTTGGTAGCTAGAAATCTCAGAGTATATCTCAGCCCGACCTTTGGGATCGGCTGCTCGTTTGGTGTCGTAGCCATTCTTCTGTTCTCGCACGCTTGGCTTTTGTGGTCAAAAATAGATGATCTTAGCCAAAAGGCCGAGAAGCGATAACACCAAACTGTTTGCGTTACTGTTAGCCTTTGTGAACTCATCCAGACAGTCAGTAGCCGTCCTGAAAACATCCCAGTCTGTGCAGTCAAAGCACGCCCGAAGATCCTCCAGCGCCTCACTGGTCCACTTCTTGAATTCCCTCACCACAGGTTTGCAGTGATTTAGTTTCTGCCTGTGTGCAGGAATCAGATGGACCATGACATGGTCAGAGTGTCCCAGTGCAGCACGAGGGACGGCGTGATAAGCCCTGCTTACTGTGGTGTAACAGTGATCCAGCGTGTTCTCCTCTCTGGTGGGGCATTTAATAAACTGTCTGTACTTAGGAAGTTTGTGTGTGAGATTTCCTTTGTTAAAGTCCCCTAGGACAATAACTAAAGAGTCCGGGTTGGTCCGCTCCACACGCCGTATCTGGTCGGCGAGTGTCCGCTGTGCCTCGTGCACGTTGCCCGCCGGCGGCATGTAAACACCGACCAGGATTAACGAAGCAAACTCACGGGGGGAATAAAATGGTTTGCAGTTGATGAAGAAAGTTTCCAGATCAGGAAAACAGTGTTTTAGGATCACCGTTACGTCGTTGCACCAGCTGTTGTTGAAGTAAAAGCAGATTCCTCCACCCTTTGTCTTGCCGGAGAGCTCCGTGTCACGGTCCGCTCGGAGCAGCTGGAAGCCCGCCGGTATCGATCCGCAGAGCCACGTCTCCGTGAAGCACAAAACGGAGGATGTAGAGATGTCTCTCCTCATCAGCAGCTGAATTTCGTCCAGTTTGTTGCACAGTGAGCGCACGTTGGAGAGAAAGATGCCTGGCAGCGGAGTGCGAGAACCACGCTTGCAGAGTCTCACCAGCGAGCCGGCCCGTTTTCCTCTCCTACGGCGTCTCACCGCGCGACGAAAGGTGAGCGCACCTTTGACTATAATGTCCAGTAATTCCACGGAAGTAACTCCGCTGGAGTTGTTCCACGGATGTTCAAGAGCTCATCTCTGGTGAAAGAGCTCCGGGAATCGCAGCAGAAAACATAATTAACAACAAAAAACGAAGCGCACCGAAGCACCGTGGCAGCCATCAACTGCGCCATCTTGGAAGGACAGTCGATCTCAAAAGCAGTACCAGTCGATCGCGTGGGATCGATAAAAAAATGACGACACGCATGCGCGGTCTACCGGAGTTGACCGAAACTAATTTAATTTAATCCCAAAGCTACCAAGGCTGACTCCAGTAAGGTAATGACCAAAAATGTGCGGGATGCTCGTGACGGTTTCCGACAGATGAGAGGCTCATTGTTTTCTTCTTCTTCTTATTGGACCCTCGCACTCCGAAAATCCAAACCATGTCCAACCCCACCAGCATCAGAGGCACCCCACGTTCCTCCACCCAGTGAATACAATCCCTCACCAGCCCTAAATTCCATTGGATGATCTTATAATCAGCACAGAGGAGAGTTATCGGCCTGAAATTACCCAAGTCTTCTTTTTCCCCTTTTTTATGTAACAAAGTCAACACCCACTGCCTCATTGTCCTCCCCAACAGCCCCCCTTCCAGCACTGCACCCACTACTTCTAAGAAATCTTTCCCCAGGATCCCCCAGAAAGCCACGTAAACTTCCTTTGGTAACCCATCAATCCCCGGCACCTTTCCCCCTCCCAACCCTTTCATAGCTTCCTCCAACTCTGCCCACCAGGCGTTCTAGGGCCTCCACCACTTCCCCTGGCACCCTAGCCTCAAGCCCCTTTAAAAAAACTCCTTCCTCCAGTTCTTCCACCTCTTGTGGCCCCATCGCATCCCCCCAAAACTTGGAGGCAACCCCAACCATCCCTTCTGGATCTGATACAAGGTCACCATCCTTCCCCCGTAGCCCCAGAATACACGCCCTTGCCCGGGCAGCCCTCACCTGTTTAAAATACAGGGGCGTACAGGTCTCTACTACAATGATGGATTCCCTCCCACATCTCCTCAGGAACCCATCAGCTTTCCCCTTAAAGTATAGGCCCAAACTCTCCCTCTGCTTATCCCTTCTTTCCCCCTTGTTCTCTGCCTCCATCAGAGCATGCAGCTCCCTTTTGAAGCCTCCTAAACCCCCCCTCTCCTCCCTCGCTCTTTGTGAACAATATCCCACCGTCAACTCCCTGACGTTTACCTTCATATATTCCCACCACTCCACAATATTGACATAAAAAGGCTTCAGTGAGACACACCCCTCATAGTGTAAAGTGAAGGCTCTGCGGAAAGCCTCCTCCCCCAAAACCCCACGATTCAACTTCCAGTAACTCCTTCCAAAAATTGGGGCCGCCACCGAGAAGGCCACCTCAAGTTCGAGGTCCGAGAACCACACTGGTCCCACAACGGCCCTCCGTACAGCAGCCGCAGCTGGCACAAAAACAAAATCAATTCGACTACGGGAACCCCGTGTATTCGACCAAATGGTGCCCTCCCTCGCCCTGTACCCATCCTTCAGCATGAACGCCTGCACCACCACCTTCCAAATACGGCCGACTGAAATCCCCGGTCCCTTCCAAAGAGACGTTGAAATCTCCCCCTAGAACCACCACCTGATTCGTGACACACACCTCCATTAGTGCAATAAATAGGGCCTTACGTCCCTTCGGCTCCGCTGGTGCATACACATTAATAAATCTAAAGAAAACCCCCCTCCATAATGCATCCACCACCAGTACCCTGCACTACTGAGAAGCTGTCCCAGACCTACTCCTCATCTCGACTCACCCTTGAGCCAGCCCTCCGAAAAATCTTTCTGCAGAAAGCAAACATATAGGGGCGTCTAACAGATATTGGAAGACACTCGCCCTTTTACAGCATTTCTCATACCCCTGACATTTATGGTCACCACTGAAAATAAGGCCATTCAATACCTCATAAATGCCCCCCCCTTACCCTCAGTCCCCTGGTTGTTCGCTGTTGGCAAGAAAACGTCTTCCAGTTGGTCTTTATTGGCAATTTCCTGCCCTTCCTCCCCCAAAGGCTGTACCGGGCTTTGTGAAATGTCCTGGGGCAGCTCCCTCTGCGGAGTCCCCCCCCCGTTTTCTCAAATCCTGCAGCACCCAATGAGATCTCCACAGAAGCCTGTTTGCTCCTACCCTCCGACTCGGTTTCTGGGGATTCCCGGTTCTCCCCCATCGCACGTCCGTCTGCCAGCTTCTTCTTCCTTCTTGACCTCTGCACCCGTGGTCCTGCCTCAGTTGCTCCTGCCGAAGCCTGCTCACCCCTGGATGAAATGCTCCTCTTCCTGACCCCCTGGATTGTCTCTTTCCTGGTGTCCTCCTCCTCCGAGCTAATGACACAGTCCGCCCCTGTAGTGCCTCCTCCGACGCGGTAAGGACGGAGACCTCCCCTTGTTATGCTACCTCTGCATAGCTACGGGTTCTGGTTGGGCAGTTGCGGACAATGTGCCCCTCTCCTCTGCATCCATGGCAAGTCTTTGGGGCCCCGCACGTGGCCACGCTGTGTCCCCTTCCACCACAGTTCCGGCATCGCCCTTCGGTGCAGTCCGTCGCCATGTGCCCAAAGCTGCGGCATTGCCTGCAGAAACTGGGCTGGCCGGAGTAAAAGAGGAAACCCCTGTCCTCACCAATGCTGAAGTAGGCTGGAGGATGCCGCAGCCCACCGCCTCCGCCGGGGTTGTCCTCGAGGAGAACTTTGAATTGTCTCCGCCCTGACCAGATGCCGAAACTGTCCCTCAGGTATCTCACCGCCGACTCCACCTTCCCATACCTCGACAACCAGGATATGACCGTCTCGTCCCCCACGTATGGGTTGTACATGTGGACCGTCACAATCTTCAAGTTCCTCTTGCAAAGAGCCTCCACCCGGAACTTTGAAAAGGGCTCTTCTTCCGCCTTTTCCCTCGCTGTCTCCATCACCCTCTCATACACTGCTTGGCTGTGTAGAGTCAGGTCAAAACCACCTCCTGCTGCATTCCACTGCAGGCAGTATACGTGGGCGGGGTCAATCTTCAGTGCTCCCACCACGACAGTGCTCACCGTGCTTCTCATCTTCTGTTGCCTTCCAAGTAAATTCTACCGAGATCCTCAGTCCTGTAGACATGATTGCCTGTGTTAGGATGGGACTTTAACAGCTCCATACACCGCACAGCTTTAGCATCCACTACTACACCTGATCTTAGCCAAAAGGCCGAGAAGCGATAACACAACTGTTTGTTTGCAGACCCAACGTACTAGCACATTGCTCAATTGTCGGGGTGCGGTTCTTTCAACTGGGCGTAGCAGTCTCTTGCTACTTAACAACCCACTCCCCACGCTGCCCCATCAAAAAAACATTGATTTCCTTCCAATCAAAAGTGTAAACTCCAGCTGAAATCTTGTTGATTTCACTGTTGATTCAGACAGTGATTTGCTGATTTGAGGCTCCACTGGAGACTCCAGTGATGATTAAACGGGACCTTGGTTTGTTCTCCACTATCAGGCATCTCTGTCCGACCAAGAACCCACAATCATTGATTTGTTTACAAGCAAACACTGCATGAAAAGTGGGATTTTCGGCAGTATGCGGCACTGTAAATTGTCGTGGAATTTCAGGTTTACGGTTGTTCACGGCAATTTGCGGGCAATGCCGAAAAATTGCCGTAATTGCCGTAAATTGTCAGAAATTGACGTGGGCCTCCCTTGGCAGTTGTCCCCCCATGGCCCCCCTCCTCCTAATTCTAGGGGAGGCTTTGACATGTGAATGAAAATGCTGTGAGCTGTACAAACGCAAATCAGGGTCGCAGAGGGAGTTTTAGCCCAGGTGATATTTTTTTAAAAGGTAAGAAAATCTCTGGTACAAATAGATCAGGCTCAGTAGCCTAATTATAGACTCTTACATTTTAGCTTGAATTGATTTATTTAATTCAAATATGCTAGATTACTGTGTACGCCATTAGCAATGGCAAATGTTATGTAAAAAAGATACACAAAATAACTTCTTTAAAAGATGAGTTTTAATCAAGGTATAATGAGCATTCCATGCAAACAACATTTGAATCAGCATGATGGTCTGCAGAGATCACAGTCTCCTACAGCTCAACTACAGTGCATAGTGGCAGGACTACAGTGACCTTCTCTTTGGTCTTACTCAAATGCACAGAGGATGTATTAACCACACATCTTCTAGCAATGCGCTCAACTGGCAGAAATGATGCTTGGTATGACGTATCTGTTCCCTGCAAGCCCCAAACTTCTATTGGCTTTCCATAAAAATGTCTGTCCGGGTGGGGTGAAGCCAGGAAACTTGTGCAAGAACATGTTTAAATGCCGTACCCTTTGACACAACATTAACAACTATAAACGGCTTTATAATGGCTGGTCGTAGTTCTGCTAGAGGGTCAAGGACGGGTTCCTCAAAACTGTTAGTGTTTCCACACCACTTAGCATGAACACATGCTGACCTTTATGCTCTGCATCTATCGATTAAGTCACATTCATATATGTTACCCGTTTACATGTCACGGCAAAACATTCAACCTCAGTGACACAAGGGTACATGTGATGATACATTGTCAACATTGCATGTCTGTCAGACTCAAGATAGTCTGGTGGAATGGAGAAAGAGGCACCACTGTACAGTTTTCTAGGGAAAGTCGTTCTGCTGACACCAAAACACTGCTTTACATAAAGCATATCAGCTGTTTCATCAAACGTATTCTTACCGCTATCTTGGGATTGTGCGCCCGTCTCCTCTTCTTTGAGTCAGTTCCTCTCCTCCATGGACAGAAACCCGCAGAGTCCCGAACGCTCCAGTGGAGCGAACCGCTCGTTGATATCGGCAGTTTGTTGTTGGAGTGACGAGACGATCCACTGAGAGCATTCAGCAGCTTCTTCTCGTCTGTCTGCGGACTGGCCGAAAGTTGGTTACCGCGGAGAGGAGTTGAAGGCGAGACGTCGTCCAGCCATTATTCACAAACCAGCAAAAACCAAACAAAGGAACTGGAGATACAGTTCTTCTGAATATAGTAACACACTGTTTGTATGCTCGTCTTGCAAGTACTGCTGTGAATCATGCCTATGACCTCACATGTGATTGGACGAGGAGTCCAAGGGTCCTCCAATCACATACGAGGTTATTGTTATACGGAAGGACCAGTATTTTAGGAAGACAAATGGTTGGGACTTTGAAACAGCTGATATGCTTCATGTAAAGCAGTGTTTTGGTGTCAGCAGAACGACTTTCCCTAGAAAACTGTACAGTGGTGCCTCTTTCTCCATCCATCCACCAGACAATCTTGACAATGTATCATCACATGTACCCTTGTGTCACTGAGGTTGAATGTTTTGCCATGACATGTAAACGGGTAACATATATGAATGTAACTTACTCAAATCGATAGATGCAGAGCATAAAGGTCAGCATGTGTTCATGCTAAGTGGTGTGGAAACACTAACAGTTTTGAGGAACCTGTCCTTGACCCTCTAGCAGAACTACGACCAGCCATTATAAAGCCGTTTATAGTTGTTAATGTTGTGTCAAAGGGTACGGCATTTAAACATGTTCGTGCACAAGTTTCCTGGCTTCATCTCCACCCGGACAGACATTTTTATGGAAAGCCAATAGAAGTTTGGGGCTTGCAGGGAACAGACAGGTCATACCCAGCATCATTTCTGCCAGTTGAGCGCATTGCTAGAAGATGTGTGGTTAATACATCCTCTGTGCATTTAAGTAAGACCAAAGAAAAGGTCACTGTAGTCCTGCCACTATGCACTGTAGTTGAGCTCTAGGAGACTGTGATCTCTGCAGACCCCTCATTCTGATTCAAATGTTGTTTGCATGGAATGCTCATTTTACCTTGATTAAAACTATTTTTTTAAAGAAGTTATTTTGTGTATCTTTTTTACATAACATTTGCCATTGCTAATGGCGTACACAGTAATCTAGCATATTTGAATTAAATAAATCAATTCAAGCGTCTATAATTAGGCTACTGAGCCTGATCTATTTGTACCAGAGATTTTCTTACCTTTTAAAAAAATGTCACCTGGGCTAAAACTCCCTCTGCAACCCTGATTTGCATTTGTATAGCTCACAGCATTTTCATTTAAATGTCAAAGCCTCCCCTAGAATTAGGAGGAGGGGGGTCATGGGGGGACAACTGCCAAGGGAGGCCCACGTCAATTTCTGACAATTTACGGCAGTTTTCGGCGTTGCCCGCAAATTGCCGTGAACATCCGTAAACCTGAAATTCCACGGCAATTTACAGTGCCGCATACTGCCGAAAATCCCACTTTTCCCATGCAGTGATCAAACTTACTAAGGCGATGGAGAAAGAGATTGGTAAAATCATATTTGCTGGGTTTGTGAGCAATAAAAGAATACTGATACATGCAACTAGCAAACAACAACAAGAAAAGATACTGAAAATGTCCTCACTTCAAGGGGAAAGAATGAAAGCACCTAATAATACCAGGAGCAATGACAAAAGTGAGAGGAGTGATCTCAGGTGTACCATTGAGTATGTCAATGGAAGATGTCAAAAATGAGATTCAGGGAGGTAAAGTGAAGCCACACGGATTAAAAGCAAACGAGATGGATCATTAAAGGAAACACTTATCAGTTGTAGTGCAATTTGAGAAAACTCCACCTAGATCAGTGCAAATAGGGTACATGAGTTACAGTGTGAGAGAGTATGTTCCCTGTGGTGGTGGGCGTGGTTTGGCTCGGCTGCAGGGGGGGCTGAGAAGGGAGTGGTTCAGGGTGGCCTCAGCTGGTATTAATCAGTGTCATCACCCTGGCGGAGGACCATCTGGCGGTGCATCCCAGCGGGCAGAGGGACCGGGAGAATTCGCCGGCGTCGGCCGGACCAGGAGCTGCGCCAACCCAGGCTGGCTCCGTGGCTGGCGCCTTTTTCCCCCAGCCCACGACCCACCGGCCCTGGGGAACTCGGGCACCCTTCCCAGCCCACAGAGATGTGTGCTGTGCTCAGCGGTGACGCGGGGTCGTCCGACGCTCCGATTATCAAAGGAAAAGGGTTGTGGCACGTAGGACAATGAAGTGTAACAAAAAGAGAAACTGGAGAGAATTCAAATTAGGGGATATATGGTCTACGTTCAAGAGAATGAATGGGAAAAGGACGTCTGGTAAAATTCCAGCTTTGATTGATAGAGAGAAGATAATAGTATCAGATAAAGGAAAGGCAGAAGTGCTAGGGAGGGCCTTTGTGGCAGTACATAGTTGTGAAAACCTTATTGACATAAACAGCAGAAAGAACGGGCATTAAGAGAGAATAAGGAAGTGAAGTTAAAAAAGGAAGATGGCATTTCAATACTAGCTGTGGATTTTACGACATCATAGCTCTGCTGGGCACTGGATATACAGCACCCGGGCAAGATCAATTATGTTATGCCATGTTCAGACAGTTACCAGGTGAATCATTTAAGTTAATATCAAGACTGTTTAATAAAATTTGGCGGGATGGAATAATACCACACAGTTGGAAAACTGCAGTAATATTACCATTCAACAAGCCTGGTAAGGACCCAGCTAATCCCGATAACTATAGGCCCATAGCATTGACATCCCACTTGTGCAAATGGATGGAGAGGATAATAGTTCGTAGATTATCACATATATTGAAACAGAAGGATTACTGACCAATATACAAAGTGGACTTAGAAAAGGGCGCTCCACAACAGATGCTCTAGTTAGAGTAAGTTAAAGTAATGATGTGGAAAAGGCATTGAAAATGAAATAACTAATGGCAATTGTATATTTCGACAGAGAAAAGGCGTATGATACCATGTGCAGGGAAGGTTTCCTTATTAAGATAAGTAGTATAGGTATAGGAGGAAGGTTATATAATTGGGTTATGGACTTAACAGGTAGGAAAATTAAAGTTAAAGTTGGATCAGAGGTATCTACAGAATTTAATGTAGACAATGGTATTCCCCAGGGGAGTGCAATTAGTCCGATACTGTTTAACATAATGATTAATGATATTTTTTCAAAAATGGATGGACGCATAAAAACAGCACTATATGTGGAGGATGGGGCCATTTGGATGAGAGGATGGAATGTGTCATACGTATTAGGTAACATAAGGAAAGCAATCAGGGAAGTAGATAAGTGGGGATTCAAGATGTCGACAAGCAAATCTTGTTATATGATGTTTACAAAGCCAGTAGGTGTACATGGAAAATGCATATTAGGAACTTAGAAACTAAATGCAAAAAAGTTATAAACCTGATGAGAGCTGTGGCGGGATGTGACTGGGGTGCAGAAAGGCAGTCGTTAATTAACGTCTATAAGGCCTGCACGAGGTCATCAATAGACTATGGTTGCGTAGCTTATGGTGCAGCGGCAAAAACAGTGCTGGAAAAATGAATAGATTACAGTATAGAGCATTACGTGTATGCATCGGAGATGTTAAGACAACCCCCATTAATGTTATACTCATAGAAGCTGGAGAGATACCTTTGGAGTTAAGAAGAGAGAAACTGGCGATGGCGTATTGGATTAGATTGAAAGGAAGTGGGAAAGAAAACCCAGCAAAAGAAACAATACAGGAATGTTGGGAGTATACAAAGTTTCAGGGGTTCGGGTTTGGATGGACAAGAGAAATGAGAGTAAGGGAATATGAAATGGAAGCCTTAAATTTCACCATGGCCAACCCAGTCAGTAGAATTCCACCATGGCGCTTTCCAGAAGTAAAGGTTAATGTATTGGAAAAGGGAATGGAGAATGGAGGAAATAGGAGTCAAAACAAACATCTGCATAAGAAACAGATCCGTCTTAAAAAGTAATTATAGTAACTAAGAATAAACCGGAATGTGTGGTAGTTGGAATATATATACCAGAATTTAAAATCCTTATCTCTAAAAGACTATCTGACCGGTTATTAGTGTACACAGCAGAAATAGTAGCAGTCATTATTGCACTACAGTGGGTAGAAGAGGTTCGACCTGATAGGGTGATACTGTGCACAGACTCTTTGGCCGTAATCAAAAGTATGCAGTCATTAACATCAATAAGAGAAGATCTACAAATAGAACTTTTTAACAGCTTATTTAGATTGCATCAGGGTAGCATAGAGACTCAGTTTTGTTGGGTACCAGCACATGAGGGAGTTAAAGGGAACGAGATGGCAGATAGATTGGCCAAAGGGCACTGCTTAAAGCAATTATAATTACAATCCCACTAGGAAAAGGCGAAGGTAAAGCAGTGGTTAAAAGGAAAGGTCTTGAAATATGGCAGAAACGATGGGAGGAAGACAGGAAAGGTAGGAGATACTATAAAATACAAAAAAGTGTCAGTATAAAGAACTACATGGAACATACCAGGCGTGAGGAAATTGCAATGACAAGACTGAGAGTGGATCACACAGGGCTGAATGGCACATCATTTTTAATGGGGAAAAGGAATAGTGAGAACTGTGAAAACTGTGGGGTTAAAGAAAATGCTGAACATGTAATACTGAACTGTAAATTGAATGAAGTGGAAAGGCAGGTGCTTAAAGGTGAGGTGCAGGAGGCAGGGAGGGAGTGGAATCTGGTAGGGGTACTGGGATCAGAAGGAGAAGGAATAAGAACTACAAGGAAGGCTCTAATTACCTTTTTAAAAGACTCAGGGATATGGAGTAGAATTTATACCAGACTCGTGTGGGAGTGGATGACGCCATCATCTACCTGCTGCAACAAGCTCAGTCGCACCTGGATGGAAAGGGTGGGTCTGTGAGAATAACTTTCTTTTGATTTCTCCAGTGCCTTCAACACCATCCAACCACTGCTACTGAGTGAGAAGCTGCGGGTGGTGGGGGTGGACTCGTCCACCGTCTCCTGGATCACTGACTACCTGACAGGCAGGCCACAGTTTGTCCGACTGGGCAGCGTGCTGTCTGATACGGTTGTCAGTGGTACTGGAGCTCCACAGGGAACTGTTCTGTCTCCCTTCCTGTTCACCTTATACACCACTGACTTTCAGTATGAGTCCTGCCATCTGCAGAAATTCTCTGACTCTGCAGTGGGATGGACGGGAGGAGGAGTACAGGGCAGTAGTGGAGGACTTTGTGGTGTGGGCTGGCAGAAATCACCTGCTCCTCAACGTGGCCAAGACCAGACAACGGCTCCACTACCGCTGAGGGTTCTGGGAGAGGAGGTGGTCGTGGTCGAGGACTACAAGTACCTGGGTGTCTCCATCTGTTTCATTATGTTCTGTCTCACTCTCGACTGTACATAATGGAAGATTAATGCAGTTTTGCTTACTTGTTCTTTATTTGTATGCAGTCAACAATACTCTGCCTGGTGCAGTTAAGTGGTGCACCCCCTAAATCTGTCCCCCCTACAACAGTACTGCAACAAACAATCCTATTGTTACATCTTTCTTTTTTCAAGTTAGTCTCTTTCCTTGACTTCGATATTCTAGTGTAACACACTTTTACCATCTGCTCTGCTCATTTACAACAGATCTAACACCATAGACAATAACAAATCAACGTGTTCAAAACATCAGTTTCACAAATGCAACAAGTGTATACAATAACACATTCCATTTCTCCATCACCTCGTTTCTTTTTTTTTTTCCATAGTCCATCCTCCAATCACTGCGAATAGTCCGTCAGGTAGTGGGGCCTGACAACTTGTCGACCCGACCTGGTGACCCGTTTCCTGGTTTGCTGGGCCGCCTGGCGCTACGGCCTCCTCAGTCACAGTTGGTCTGGGTGTTGTAGTGTTTGCGTTGTGTGGGTTTATACACCAGACCTAACAGTTTGATTCATATCCACGGGCGTTTATTCTCCGGCTCTGGCTTACACGTTACCGTTTGCGTACTTCCTGCTCACGTGTCTTGCGCGTCTATATCTGCAGGTGACGTGGTTACGTCATGAACATCACAGGTGTGTTCTGTGTTAGTGAGCGCGGGGTGAGATTGTGTCTGAGGTGGCGACGATTACGCCTCACACAGCCACCGTGTGTGCCACAGGGTTGTATTCTCACATCGTCCCCTCTCTCCAGAGTGTCCATGTCTTTTGCTGTAGTACTTTTCCTGTCTCCGTCTGTTGTTTTCCAGTCCCTGTTCGTTGTGTGTTACCTTTGGCTTCAGCAGAGTGTCCTTCGTGGGAAGCAGGGTCCTGGTCCTCCTGCTCAGAAGTGTCTTGTGTCGAGTTCCTGGCTCGGCGTGTTGCGATGATCCAGCATGGCCAAGTACTGCTGCAGCCTTCAGCATCAGGCGCTTGGCTGTCTTCACCGCTGACTCTGCTTTCCCCTTATTCTGCGGGTATCCTGGCAACGATGTCCTGTGTTCAAAGTCCCACTTTCGGCTGAAATGCTGAAACACTAGTGATGCATATTGGGGTCCATTGTCTGAGATAACAATGTCCGGAATCCCTTGTCGGGCAAAGTGGGCCTTGAGTTTCTTGATCACTGTGTTACTCTTCGTGTCAGGTAGATAATCGACCTCCCAAAAGTTTGAATAATAGTCTACAGTTATCAGATAGTCTTTATTGTGAAAGGAGAAAAGGTCTGTTCCTACCTTGGCCCAGTGTCTGCTTGCCATGTCATGTGGGTGTAGTGTCTCTCTTTGTTGCTTCGGGTCCACTGACCTACATATGTCACATTTGGAGATGAAAGTCTTGATCTCCTCATTCATTCCAAGCCAGTATACACACTCCCTCGCTCGCCTCAGACATCCCTCTACTCCCAGGTGAGAGGAGTGGATCCTGTGAGTGATGTCCACCCTGAGTGCGTCAGGTATCACGGCTCTGTCCCCTCGGAACACTATGTCATCCTGGAAACTCAGTTCATCTCGGAAGGTGTGGTAGTGCCTGATGTCACTTGGTAAGTCCTGTTTTCTCTTGGGCCACCCTGACAGTATTCTATTTGCCATACTCTGTAACTTTGTGTCGTCTTTTGTTGCAGCCCTGATGGCACTCAGCCTCTCTGCTGAAATGGGTAGGTAGCCAACCATGTTTACAGTCTCTATATCTGTCTCACTCTCACCCCTAGTGCTCTCTGGTAAGTATGCTCTGCTCAGCATGTCTGCAAGTAACATATTGCTGCCTGGAACATAGGTCACACTAATATCATACTGCTGTAGCCTGAGTAACATTATCTGCAGTCTTAGGTGCACTAAGTAAGGGCTTGCTGTGTATATTCTCTAGAGGCTTGTAGTCACTTTGCACTGTGACCTCTCTACCATAAGTATACTGATGGAACTTTTCCATCCCAAACACAATGGCTAAACATTCCTTCTCTATTTGGGCATAGCCCTTTTCAGTTGGTGTGAGTGCCCTACTGCCAAATGCCACCGGTTTACCTTTCGGTGTCCGATGCGTCACACTGAAGTGTCAACTCCTCTTCCTTATTGTAGTATTGTAGGACTGGTGCTTTCGCGATTTTGTCTTTCAGCCGTTGAAACGCCCCTTCTTGGATGTCTGTCCATTCCCACATGTTTTCCTTGCGCGTGAGTTGTCTCAGAATCTCAGTCATCCGAGAGGTGATCATAGAACTTAGAAACATAGTTGACCACCCCTTTCACGTCTATTGGCATCCCTCTGATTGCCCGCACTTTCTCCGGGTCAATCCTCAGTCCATCATCCGTGAGCAGATAACCTATGTAGGGTGTCAGGGGTGCGGGTGGAAGGCAGGACTCAAATGCAGACTTCTCCGAAAAACAAAAGACTTTATTAGTCAAAAGGCCAAAAACCACAGGAACCAGGGGAAAAACTCACAGGCAAGAAACTGCAGACATCCATGACGATAGACAAGAACAAGCGTGGCGAAAGACAATGACGCGACAAGTGACAACAGACACACATGGTTTAAATACACTGGGGGAGGTGCAGGTGATTGGACACAGGTGGAAACTATTAAGACGATCACAGGGGATGATGACATGACAAGGCAGGAAGTGAAGTTACCCGGGGACACGCGTGGCAGAAAACTACAAAATATAACATGAAGTGGACCACACCGTGACAGTAGGGTACCTCCTTCTGCCTAAGCTTGAATTTGTCCGCGTTCAGCTTGATGTTGCGCGCTCTGCACCTGCTTAGAAAAATTCTGACTTTCTCGTCATGGTCCTTGTCTGCCTCCTCTTGTGTAGCTCCTTCCCCCCGTGATCAACACACCATCTGCTATGATGTAGACTCCTGGGAGGCCCTCTAGGGCCTGCATGAGCTTTCTTTGGAACACTTCCGGTGCTGGGCTTGTTCCCATCGGCATCCTCAGCCAGCGGAAGCGACCAAATGGGGTGGCGAATGTGGTGAGGTAGCTTGACTCTTCTTCTAGTCTGACGTGCCAGAAACCTTTCTTCACATCGCATACTGTGAACACCTTTGCCTTTGACATCTCCGGCAGGATGTCATCTATAGTTGGGAGTGGATAGTGACTTCTTTTTGGTGCCCGATTCAGAGGTTTTGGGTCTATACAGATCCTCAGCTTCCATTAGGTTTTTTCACTGCGACCATGCTACTGATCCAGTCAGTGCTGCGTTCCACTGGTGTGATTATCCCTCTTCTCTCTAGATCTTTGAGTTCCTCTTGTAGAGGTGTCATCATAGCTACAGGCACTCTGCGCTTTGGCAGTTTCACTGGTGGTAATCTGTCATCTATCTCTATTTTGTATTCACCCTCCATGCAACCATCTCCGGTGAACACATCCTCGAACTCTTCCTTTATTTTGTCCATGGACATGTGTTCTACCTTTTTATCACTGGGCTCGGCTCTTTCCTCACTATGCTGTCTATAGCCAGGATGTTCTCGTACTTGTGGTGGAAGATTTTGCACAGACAATCGTTAAGTAAGAATCAAAGGCTCTGAGTCAAGTTTGTCTTTTCTCCGTTTATTTCCTTGCAAGGGAAAAAGGGTCACAACAGCTACGTGGTCAGTAGACTGTCAAGAACCTCCTTTTTCTTCCCAACACATCGAGGCAGTTCTTATACCTAAACTTAGATATCGGTGGCGTCAACAGAAACCGTTAACCATCTTGTTGAGTCTCTACAGCCAGGGTACTGGGAACACCTTGCGCATGTGAACCAGACATCAGTTCTTTGACCGTGTCCTTGCTCTCCCAACATGCTTAAACAAAGGTGGTCATAGACATAACGAACACTTTGTTCAGTCTCTACAGCTATGACGCTGGAACCATCTAATCCAAGTGGGAGACATCAGTTCTTATGTCAGGTACTTTTATCAGCTTCATTGCCTCGCTGGCTTTTTCTGCCCAGTAAAGGGATTCTGCTATTCTGGTTAACCACTTGGAACTCTAATCTGTATAGCTTGTTACATTACATTACATTACAGGTCATTTAGCAGACGCTTTTATCCAAAGCGACTTACATTACACTTTAAACCCATGGCTTTTTTCATATTTTTTTTGCCCGGGAGCAATTAGGGGTTAGGTGTCTTGCTCAGGGACACTTCGACATGGAATATGGGGCAGTCTGGAATCGAACCACCAACCTTGCGCTTCCCAGCACACCTTCTCTAACCCCGGGGGTTGTTGCTGTTGTTTCTGGGGTTTCTGACCTTAACCTTACATGTACCCAGAGGAGTCAACTTGGTCTTATTATACATCACTAGCACTTTCTCAGTGTGCTCTAACTGTGTGTCTGGGTTCAGTAGGTCGATGGGGATATTACAGGTGGCCCCACAGTCTATCTGGAAGTTGACCAACTTTTCCCCTATCTTCATTGTTGCAAAGAGCTGCTGGCCTTGACTGTGGCTGTCTTTAACCTGGTTTACAGTTTCATCCTCTCTACTTGTTTCAGTTACACAGTTGACATCCTCATATGAGTCGCAGTCGCAGGGGTTGCAGTATTCGTCAAATTGCTTGATCATTCCACTCACTGTGGTCCTCGCTGAAGAGCTGGCACTCGACAAAGTTGTCCAGAGTTCTCTGCCTTTTTCTCCGATGAGATAGCTGAATAGCTTGACTTTTGTGGTGTCTTCGGCGTCTGGCATGGTAAGGTCCATGCAGTGTAAACTCCTCCTTCCAACTTTTCCATGACTTCGCCAAGTTGTCGGAGTCCAAAACCAAAGTTCCCGGGGTCTTTAGCCCGTCCATCGCTAGCTAAACTTTTCCTCGTTAATCACTTCTGACACTTTTCAACGTGCACACCGCTGCCACCATGTTTCATTATGTTCTGTCTCACTCTCGACTGTACATAATGGAAGATTAAAGCAGTTTTGCTTACTTGTTCTTTATTTGTATGCAGTCAACAATACTCTGCCTGGTGCAGTTATCCAGGGCTCCGCCTAAGTGGTGCACGCCCTAAATCTGTCCCCCGTACAACAGTACTGCAACAAACGATCCTATTGTTACACCATCGACAACAGACTGAACAGGAAGGAGATGATTCGTCTTCTTTTCCTGAGGAAGCGTCGATCCTTCCATGTGTGCAGCGAGATGTTGGAGATGTTCTATCAGTCTGTTGTGGCCAGTGCTTTGTACTTGGCCGTGGTCTGTTGGGGGAGCAGCATTGGAGCCGGTGACACCAACAGACTTGTTAAGAAGGCCGGCTCCATCATTGGCTGCAAACAGGACAGCTTGGAAAAGGTGTTGGAGGGGAGGTCACTGAAGAAACTGTTATCCATATTGGATAATCCTGACCACCTGCTACAGGGACAGCGGAGCACGTTCTCCAACAGACTCCTTCAGCTCCGCTGTCACAAGGACCGATACGGGAGATCATTCCTGCCCAGTGCAATAACACTCGACAATAAATCATCCCTGGCTAAATAATGACAATACCAACCCTGTACTGCTGTGATGTTGCTGCTCTTTCCTCTTCCTCTTCTCCTTTTACAAATTATTATTATTGTCTCTTTTGGAAGGTTATTCTTTTGTTTCAGTTTTAGTTTATTTAATTTTATTTAATTTAATATTTCTATCTTATTATATTGTATATGTGTATCTTTTTATTCTATTTTCCTCCCTGTACATGCTGCTGTGATACCAACATGTCCCTCTTGAGGGATCAAAAAAGTATATCTATCTAATCTATCTGACATGACTATACACACTCCAGTACAGTAGGTGGCGGCATGCGCCTAAACGTTGGTTGCAGTCCGCCATTTTATATGAGAAGGAGAAGAAAAAGGATGGGAGCCGCCGTTAAACACCACAGAAGAAGAAGAAACAACAAGTGCGTCCAAGGTGCTAAACGAGGACCGCTAATTAGCGTTAATTTAACATTTTTAAAAATATATTTCCGCTTTGTTGGGTTATTCAGCTAACTTTTAAAATTCGAGATCGGCTTCTAGACGTTTGTTTGAGTTGTTCAGCGAGTAGCCAACTAAGTTAAAGTTAACTTTAAACGTTATTTCCGCTTCAAGGCTTTTCTCTGGTCAGCTAACGTTAGCTAGCTAACATTAAGCTCACACCATGGTGAACATCTCCATCCTGAGGGTAGGTATCCCGTTAACGGTAACTTAGGCGGAGTGGTTAATGGTTCGTAGTTGGTTACAGTAACATTATCGACGCCATGATGTAATTAGCAAAAATGTAACCATATTTGCGGGTTCGGTGTGTTTTTAATTCCTGCCCATGACAAACTTCTTGACCTTGCCCGTTGCACCACGAGGATTTCAGTTTTGTTGTTGCTCTTTGACTCAGACAGGTGTGGTAGTTGACTGACGCCTGATGTTAAATGTTTGGAGTTGTTGTTTAGTCAGAGAAACCATATTGTCACTGCTTTGCCATAACTATCAGGATGCCCCAAATGCCTCTGCTGGTGTTAAATGTTTCATTGGTTGAGTCACCAAACAAGGATTGTAGGGCTGGAGATTACGTGAACGTGTGAGTGTTGACCTGTAGAGTTGGACCCAGTTCTGGTGCTTATGGCGGCAAATCACTGTCAAGATTAGAGAGGGAAAATCAGGTTGATGCCCGCGCGTAAATCAAACGTTCGTCTCGCGAAACGTGAACTTCCTCGTGAGGAGAATCTCTGCTCGCGCTCGAAGGTGTTTTCTACGCGCCAGCTCTCACACTGGTCCACATTTGAAAAATACTGACTGGCTCCGCCCCCTTACTGTCAGAAAGAAAAACAGCGAGCGCATAGGAAACACCTTTGAGCGCGAGCAGCGATTCTCCTCCCGAGCGAGGAAGTTCACGTTTCGCAAGCAAGCAAATAGCTCCCTCGAGACTGACTTTTGCTCGCGGATGTTTGATTTACGAGCGCGCATCAACCTGATTTTCGCTCTCGAATTTTTACAGTGATTTGCCGCCATACCTGCTTTGTAACATCTGTGCAGATCGAGAGCCCATCCTGCATCTGGGGTCGGTTTGTGCAGGATCCCGGCAGTGGCACAGACCAGTACGACCAACTGCATGCCCAGATGAACCTCTTCTACAAGGACGTGACTCGGGACCTGCGCCAGCTGAAGCCCACCTCGTTAGAGGAGGGACAGGTAACGCAGCACCTGTGGTCCGCCGTCTCCCTCAGTTCTTACTCGGCCGACTCTGGTGCAGAGTCTGACCCAGGGACGTTTTGATCAGGCCTGATCTGGATGAGAACACGTGTGTGTGTGGCTGGGTTTCCTCTCAGGTGTGTGTGGTGTACTGGTCGTGGATGAAGTCCTGGTGTCGGGCCGTGGTGGAGTCGATCGTGATGGACTCCGTTTCCTCTCAGACTCGCTGCCTCCTGGTGGACCAAGGAGAGCGGCTTATTGTCGCCTCAGACCAGTAAGCCCGGATCAGTCCTCCACCACACAGCACCACCGCCATTTAACCAAAATAGTCCACATATTAGCCTATTTGTAGGGTTGTCCTCAACCAAAGAAAGTCTCTGTTTGCTGACTAACTGTTTCTGAGCACCCGTGTCTTTTTTCCAATTTTCCTTACGAGGACAGAGTGCATGCGGCGTCTACAGAAGATGCGTCATGCATCTTTTATTTTCTGAGTGCTCTGCCGCTTTGTCTTAACGTTTTCGGTGTAGCGCTGTCAACGTTGTTTTCCCTGTGTCTGTCAATCGTGAACTTCGGACACCGTTATGCCAAACAGCAAAACATGCATTTGAGTGAGCAGAGCGGTCGAGTGGACACTGAATGCTGCTGCTATATATTCTAGATTGAGACCAACACCGTTGATTATTTGACTAGTGAACTAAGCGGAAGCCATACTTCTATTACTATAAGACATTTAATTACACTCCAGCTCTTCATTCAAAACCTGTTGGGATTTGAAATAATTACATTTGAAGGTAATAAAGTGCAATAAGAGACTGAGTGAAAGATTTCATGTTTGTGTGGTTGTGCTTGTACTAGTAAAATATTTTTATAACATTGTCTTGTGCTAAAGCCGTGTCTCAAGTGTCCTGTATTTGACCCTGATGTGCAAAGAGCAGCATGATACAAAATGTTAGTTTGCAGCTGCGCACTGAGAAGGGAGGATGGTCGACTCGATCTCATAGAAGCTTCAAAAGAAAGGACTTCTGTTCATGGCCTTGGTTCATATCTTATTCAGTACAAAAGTTCCGGATCCACGTTTTTACTTTGTCAGTTAATTATGATTTGCACCGGCCACTGAGAGGACCTTGCTGTGTGTGTGTGTGTGTGTGTGTGTGTGTGTGTGTGTGTGTGTGTGTGTGTGTGTGTGTGTGTGTGTGTGTGTGTGTGTGTGTGTGTGTGTGTGTGTGTGTGTGTGTGTGTGTGTGTGTGTGTGTGTGTGTGTGTGTGTGTGCTACCCTCAGCTTCACCTGGGTTCTTATCTCAACCTGCTTTGCAGCTTCTCGTAACTGGCACGGAGAATGTCCTCCACATGCGTATAAAAACTCGCCGTCTTTAGTGCTCGGAGACGTCATTTCCACAGAGCACCGTGATACGTGCCTGTGTATTTGACCTCCTGCTTGCAAGAAATAAATGGACTTTTTGCAACAGCTTTTATTGAAATATTCCATAACATGCTTTCTGATTTTTAACTTTTGTTTGTCGTCTTTGAACCACAAGTATCCGAATCGCTTTGCCGACCTTCCTCCAGCTGCCCTTCTGGGTCAGGAAGTTCCACCTGGCGGGAATCAAACCAACAACCCTGCGGGTGACTGTCTATGAGGAGAGCGCAAAACTTGTGTAAGACAAGCGGTTGATCTTTGAATCACAGTAGACTAGTAATATAAATGTTGTATCTCTGTTTGTTCTGGCAAATGAAATCCTGTCGTCTTGAGTCATTGGTTTCCTCTGCAGTGCGTCCACTAAGTGGGACGGCTCTGCGACACTCTACCTGCACCGCCTGCTGCAAGGTGAGCGACGCGGCCGACATGTGTTTACATCTGGAGATCCAGACCGGCGTTAAAACAGATTTAAGGAGCTTCTTTAAAAGTTCTCTTCCTTCCATCAGCGTCGACTATGGCGGAGGCTGTGATGCTCGAATCTGAGTCGGACTCTACCTCCCTTGAACTCTACCTGACCGTATGGAATGTCAAGGTGAACTTTGACCCCACTGTGCAAGATCTACACATTTGGTTTAACAGCTTAATACAGACATTATTATGAGATGTTTTCATCTTCATCTTTAACCTAATAATGTCAGCAACATCCAAACTATTTCTCATCACTGGTGACACACCGAGAGCTCATTTTATCTTTGTAATCATCAGATCTGTGTGAACGACGATCTGGTGGCCAAGAAGTATGCGTATTACAGCGACGGTCAGAACACAGTCATGTTGTCATCCAGCATCTTCAACCAAAGCATCTGCTCGACCTCAAACAAGCCGGCGCCACAAACCTCCCAACCACCTCCCGGTAAAAGACACGCCGCGTGGAGACTCATCCACAGTCGGATTAAACATGAAGAGTCACACTGACCTGTTACAGACGAGTGCATTTGTAATACTGGATCGTCATTACTGTCAGGATTTAGTTGATTACTCATTCTTGGGCCTGGAGACGGCAACAACAGAACGCCCAACAGCGGTTGGATTTTGGTTCCTGTTAGAGTCCGTAGCTGTGGTCCGTTAAACGACTGCATCCACTGACGTTTGCCCTGCCGCTTGTTTTCAGCTCTTTCTCCGCGCTTTGATTCTGTGGAACATCCTGCGGCTCCCTCCACGCCTCAGGTTAGCAGCTCTGTTCACAATCCGTTCTCCGGTAAATACCCACACCCCCTCACCTCTGACCTCTCGCCTGCTTTAGAAACCACAACATGAGCCACAGACCTCTGAGGGAGGCACCGGGTCAAAGGTCACGAGAACCGCTGCAGAAAGGTGAGCGCAGTCCAATAGATGTGATAAACATTTTTAAAACAATACCAGTGCCTGAACCACAGTGATTGACGACAAAAAAGGTTTTATTTTATTTTTTATTGCCAAGGCAAATTCTTTTCCTCAAATTGAACAATATATTAACTCCTACAAAACAATACTGTAAATATAAATAAATGAATAAAAAACGTTGCTTCACATGACAGTTTACAGTATAATTACATTGTTTTCCCTCTAAGAGCTTGAAGTGTATAAATTCATTGAAATTTGGGGAATATTAATCAAATAAAAAGTGTTTCAATCGGCTCAGGCACCGAAAGGAAGCACCGAAATCTGCGTTTTCCTGTACCTAGTAGGGCTGTCAAAATTGCTCAAAAAGGACGTTTGAATATTCGCTATTCGATATAATATCTGGCTGCACATTACACGTCAATAACAGGACAAATTTATACAATGAGACATAACTACTTGTATAAGTAATTTGTTTGTTTAAACCTATTTAACATATTACCTGCAAAAAAATAAGTAAATTAATAAATGGCCACAACTGCAGATCTCTCACTCGCTCGCACACACGCGCGCTCTCTCTGCGCTTAGTGGTTTAAATGAACGACAACAATAAACAAATGCTGATCAAGAGTTTTGTACAAGCAATTTAATGTTGCGATACTTGTCCCACATATGGCTTCATTCAGTGATTGAAAGTTTTACAGTACCGACATTGAGCTGTGCTGAAAACACAGAACCTTTCATTGGCATGAAACGGCAAATAATCAAACTAGTGCATGAAGCTGTTGTAGCCGATCTAGTCTGTTTTATTCATGCAATGTACAGGCGTGCGCCCACCCGCTAAGCAGTCGCGCCGCTGTTGTGTTTTTTTCCTTTTTTTTTTACATTTGAATAGTTGTTGAAAACGCATATGTAAACATTTCAGAAGTGTGTGTGTATAATTGTGTTAATGTACCTAACCATCTGGGGAGGTTTCATGTTGCTAAATGTCCTTGCTGCTCTCGTGTGCAGCGACTCTATGGAGGAAACCAACGCGTCTCTGGCTCTTCTTCAGTTCAGGTGAGCATTGACCTCCGTCTGGTGCAACGCGCCTCGTGTGATCGCCTGAGGTCGACCGCACTTTCTCCGTCCGTTTTTAACGTGGCTGTTTGAAACCAGTTCACAAGGTTCCTGAATCCTGGCAGCATCCACCAGCAGGTGTTTACCTATAGGTCATGGGTTAGTAGTATATTAACCCATGGCCTCATACTACTAACCCATAGCAATTACTTTATTCCTCGTGCACTGTTGTCTTGTCGTCCATTGTCGTACTTGTCTGCTGTTACGCACCAACGCCAAGTCAAGTTCCTTGTATGTCTGACATATTATGGTAATAAATGTTTCCTGAACAGATTCCTGAATCCTGGCAGCGTCCAGCAGCAGGCGGCTCCCGCTGTGAGTACACAGGAAGGGTTTTGTTTTTGACTGTGAGTAATATCTAAAGGGCTTGAGACTCCTGCAGGCTGGATCTTTTTTTGTCTGAATCCTTCTTTTTTTTTTTTTTTCTGCGCGCTGTAAAGTGGTTGTTATTTTTCACCTCTACAATTAATTCCTGAGCAATGACTCTTGATATAAAAGTTAGTTTGTTTTGTTGTTGTCCCAGATCAGTCAGCACGAAGAGCTACGAGACGGTCGACCAGACGAGACAACTGCAGCCTCCAGCCGCTGCACAGGACAGGAAGTGTACGCTGCCACTAGATGCCCGACTAGAATCAGAGCGCTCCTCTGTCCTTTTCAACTCTTTAAATCAGTAGATGTAAAGATCCCTTCTGTACCCAAAGGACATCCTCGTCTGGAAACGTCCATAAATAGCATAAAATAAATAAATGAATAATAAGAAAACAATTAGAAGTTATAACTTTCCTGGAAATCATCACATGTTTTTAATAGGCCGAAAACCCCCAGAAAATTTTAATTTGTTTAATCTAGAGTTCAGAGATATGTATGTTTTAAGTTTGTATTTAAAGACCCAGTGTGTACCTTTGGCTGATAGTGTGCTACGTTAGCTCTTCAGTTTAGTTCTTTGTGTCTTTCTTGGTATCGCTGTGTGTTGAAATGTTGACGCCCAGCAGATAAAGAAAACCATGTATACATTTTAGCTGGAAATTAGCAAAGGTCCTTTTTAGAAAACAGATAAGATGTGAACTGTCACCTACATTAGAGGACCGTGGCTCTTATTGTACCAAACCGCAGCTTTATATTCACTACTTCTGTCTCGTCTGCCTCTAAGCGACAGCGATCCTGCAACACGGCACACGAGGTGAGGTTCTCCCACTTGATGCTAAGTGAAGGGCACCAGTCGCTCACGTCCTTTAGCTTCATCCCTGTTTCCTCAGCAGAACGCGTGAACAAGGTGTTGGGGAGAGCTTTCAGGTTGGATGTTTGGCAGATGGAGAAACAAGGTACGGTGAAATGTAATATCATGTTGTGCGACGGAGCTGAGCGTCTCCACGCTTCCTCCTTAAATGTTTTTGTGTGCTAGCGTCCCGAGGTCAGCAGAGAGGACGCGGAGGAAGGAAGAGGAGTGGGCCTGTTCATGGTGAGCTGAGGAAGGAGTCTGACAGTGTGAATCTCTATCGGGGGGGGGAAACGTGACACAAACTCCCTTCTCAATGCTGAAGACTGTTTTTGATTTGTAACTGCTGCGTCCCGTTCAGCCTTTTGGAGTGGTTGAACCCGAAGCCCCCGATTGCCGACCCGGAGGCAGCAGACGTCGCGGTACGTTTCGTTCTCTCGGCTTATCCTAAACTTCACAAACCAAAATGTATTTCCTCTTCATTCTCCGAGTGTTCTTATGGTTATTTGAGCTGCTTGACTGAATCCCATTGGTACATCTCCACAAACTCTCCTCTCGTCCTGCAATGGTACTAAATTGATACAAAAGGATTTCCTTGTTTTATGAATGAAAGGTAAACCGGTTAAAGCATCAAGGCGGTGCATGGTTAACCAATCAGGGACAGTCATCCTGGCAAACCCCTCCCTGAAACTTAAAGATGGTATCTAGACTGGTATACACGTTAAGCTCCTCTAAAGCGTCCTTGTCTCTGGGGAGTAGAGCTTCACTCGCATTGTTGGAGGTAGTGTTTATTTCTGCTGAGGCGACTCACTTCCAACGTAAAAAAAAAATGCAAATAATTGACCAAAACGTTGCTTCCCCAGAGCTGCCGGCTGTGCTGCAGAAGGAGCGATTGCAGAACTCAGCGGGGTTTATTATTTACTGTCTCGTATGTCTTCTGTCTCACCAGCCTCCCGACTGTCCTCAGATCGCTCCCCATGACCCCAGCCGGAGTGGGGCTCTGGTGCACTCTGCCCTCCCAGTGGAGCCCTGCAGCGGCCTGGACGACGCGCCCGTCACCAACACTCTCCGCTGGGTAAACATCAACGAGGCCGCTTTCACTTGGAAAAAAGGGGCAAGCGAATTGTGACCTGAAACATTCGCTTAGTGACCTTTTACCTGCAGGTTTAATTACAAACAGGGTTCTGTTTTAGTTGAATAGCATCTTTCTCAGTCCGTTAAAAAAACAATGACTGACTAACTGATGGAGGCAGCGGTAGACCGAGTGTCCTCATGCCTTCACCCACCATGGGTGCCTACTGGTCCCAGTCGCAGCTCAGCTTTCCCTCCAAGCTGCAGCAGAAGCACTTTCCAGGTCTCAGAGGCCTTTGATCTGGACAGTCGCACACACACACACACACAAGTGATTAACTAGGATTTATAAAAGGGGACTTTGGCGGTCGTGCTGATTTATTAATTGGCAGGTTGAAGCTGAAATGCCACTCTGCCTCCAGGCGATGAAGAGCAAGCAGTATGGCGCCTTGTCTCCAGCCGACCGTTACAGCTGGACAGCCGTGGCCCGAGGATGCAACACCGTCATCGTCTCCCACAACGCCGACCAGCCTCTGGCCTACTTGGCCCCGCTCCTCACCCACATCCTGCTCAACTCCATCTT